>VXBZ01005298.1:25174-54644 GCA_013399135.1 Heliornis fulica | reverse complement strand
TTGTGTTTTGTTTTTGTGTGGGGTGGGGGGGGGAGGGTTGTTTGTTTTTACAGAAGCTCCAAAGGCTAGGATCTATTACCTAATGTAGACCAGTAGGAATGGAATTGAACATATTTTAGTCAACTATGGATATCTATTATAGAAATTAATCTGAAGGCATAATGGCACCTAATCTCCCTGTACTGACAGTAGTGAGTTCTTGCACTGCATATGAGATAACTCTGCTTCAAAAAGAAGAATAATTACCTGAAATGAAAGGCAGAACAGGTTAAAATTTAATCTGAAGACAATTTGCCTGCAAGTGATCTAGACTAAATGAACAGCAAATATTACAGAAAAATGAAATTAAAAGTTTCAGAAACTTGAAAACTTACAAAAGTATGCTGACATGGAAGAAGGATAATGAGAAACTAAAAGGTACATTAGAACTTCTTAATGATCTGTAAATAAAGAGAAAGCAAGGATTAATAAAAAAGAGCAACACAGCTGGGGGCAAGTGAGGAAGATTAAAAAGACATAGGACAAAACCATAAAAAACAATGAAAGGGAAAATGCACAATACAATAAAACGTGGGGACAGGCAGCGTTATGGCAGAACCGGGTGTTTCAATGGACTGCAGACTTACTGTAAATTATCAGCATTATTTATGCTTCTGCCCAAGTAAATCAGGAACAATTCCTTTATGGGGGAAAACTCTGCAGTGCATTACAAAAGTGCATAATGGTACTATTGCAGCTGTGATAATCTAAATTATATTAATGGTCCTAATAAAATATCTTATCTTTCCCTACAACCTCTGCTTCATTAAGCAGAATAATGCATGTAAGACATAGAATGTAATTATGATGCTTTGTTTGGCATGAGAGAAATTTGGCATATTGCCTCTAGCACTGGGCAGTGGACTTAAAAGAGAAAAAGAACTGATAGGAGAGAGTTTAGGGGACAGCACTACAAAATCTTAGGGATTTGAAATAAAAACATCAAGAGAAAGAACAGGACAGGAGGAGACAATAAGATGGAAAATCTCCTGGGTCAACATAAAGACAGAGAGATCATTTACTAATAGCTGTCATGTGCAATGCGTACATAACTTGGGGAAAAATAAGTTAATTAATTGCATATTCAAGCAGATTTTCATGATGAGAAAAGGAAAAATTCTAAACATAATTTCCCTGTCCTCTTTTCCCCAGGACCAATTTCACTCTTTGCTGACTCCTCTGCCTCCTCCCTCCGCTATGCATCACAGGAGGATAGGGAATGGGGGATGTGGTTTTTCAGGTCAGCTCTTTGTCGTTTTCTCTTCATGCTTTTCCTCTGCTCCAGCATGGGCTCTCAACCCCCTCACCCCCACCCCTACCCACCTAATTGCCAGCAACTTGATACCCAACACAGTAGACAAGACAGTCCTGGACAGTAATTGCCTGTTTTGTGGTATCTTAACATACCATAACAGATTATAGCGACAGGTCATCAGCAGCATCTGTCAAACAGCAATAATGAAAGCCAAATTACAATTCCTCCTGAAGAGGAACTTGATCTGCTTGGGGTAGGAGGGATAGGATCTCTAAGCTACAACTGTACAGCTACTTCTCTGTAAGTTTTGATGTTGAATCTGTTTCTCTAAAACTTTCTTTTTGTTAATCTATTAACTACATTTGTTCTCATCACATATATTTTACAGTTCTCCAAGGTCTGTTCAGCAAATCTATGTCCTCTGTCAGAAAAACCTACTTCCGTCAGATAAATTCAGATAATTCAGAAATCAGATAAACCTTTTAACTTATTGATCTATTTACACAGTCACAGACAATGAAATACAAGGTTATTTTCTACTGAAAATATATGGAATTTAGGAACAGGTCTCAGATGTTTAGGGAAACAAATGTTGGATTTTTTGTTGGAACAGTTCCTGATTTTGATATTCCTACAAGTTCTGTGTCAGATTTTAAGGAAAATCACATTATTTTCAGAAAATTTAGGTGGTTTAGATTATAGAACCTGAGGGAGTGGTGTGAAACTCCAATGCAGAGGTTTAGGTTGGGTATTAGGAGGAGGCTCTTTACAGAGAGGGTGGTTGAGCAGTGAACAGGCTCCACAGGGAAGTGGTCACAGCACCAAACTTGACTGAGTTAAAGGAGCAACTGGACGATGCACTCAGTCCCATGCTCTGACTTGTCTGTCCCTGTGTGGACCCAGGAGTTGGACTTGATGATCCTTATAAGTCCTTGCCAACACAGGAGATTCTATGATTAAGGGAGTGGAACATCTTCCTAATGAGGACAGGCTGGGGGAGCTGGGTCTCTTTTGCTTGGAGGAGACTGAGGGGTGACCTCATTAATGTTTATAAATATGTTAAGTGCCAGTGTCAGGAGGATGGATCCAGGCTCTTCTCAGTGATGGCCAGTGATAGAACAAAGGGAAATGGTTCCAAACTGGAACATAGAAAGTTCCATCTTAATAAAAGGAGGAACCTTTTCACCGCGAGGGTGACAGATCACTGGACCAGGCTGCCCAGAGAGTTTGTGGAGTCTCCTTCTCTGGAGATATTCAAGACAAATCTGGACACTTTCCTGTGTGATTTAATCTAGGTGATCCTGCTCAGGCAGGGGGCTTGGACTAAATGATTTTTCAAGGTCCCTTCCAACTCCTAAAAATTCTGTGATTCTGTGATTCTTTCATTCTGTGATTTTTTATTTTACTTGAAGTATTATCACCCATAATGATGTTTAGGCCTTCTCTGAAACAGAAAGGTGAAGGCCTCCCACAAGTCATTAAACATTATGAATTTGTTCTTTTAACACTAAAAATTTGGATCAAATTCTCTTATGTAAAGCCAATGCTACACTGCTGAGTCAGGTAAAACATGAAGTAGTTTTTTTTTTATATGGTGATCATTTACAAAAGACAAAAGACTTTCTAAATTATATTTTAAGACTAGATTTCATGTTGAGGAGAATGTCAAAGTTCCTCTAAGCAGGCCTTAGCTATAGGAGTGAATGATGAAATTAACTATAATATCTGAAGAGAACATTTGAACAAAGTAATATAGACAAGTCTGTCCATATAAGAAAATGTCAAATTTGTGGAAATATTTTTTTTGAAGAAGGAATATTTAATCTGGCTTTTTTTTTTTTTTTTTGTGGTGTAACCTTATTACATGATACTTTTGTTAAATACAAACTATGTAAGTGCAGAGATAAAACATCAAGGTAATGCTTCTATTCTGAGAAAAATTAACATTTTACTGAAAGAGAGTCATGCAATATTTAGGATAAGCACCAGCTTTAAACAAGGAGAATCATATGTTATATATTTTTGACAATCAAACAAGATTTTAAGTGTCCCTGTAATGTATATACTTGTATTTAAAGTAATTTTTTCTGTATGAAGTGTTTAACTCCTGGATCCAAAAGACAAATAAACATGCTGCGGGTAATCCTGTTCTAGCAGGGGCTTGCACTAGATAGTCTCCAGAGGTCCCTTTCAACCCCTACGAATCTGTGAATATGTGAATTAAGCTTAATATTAAGATTTCTTTTTGGTCATTTGGTCATTCAAAGACACTTTGAAGTCTTCCAAAGAAGCAAATGTCTTGATCAGTTCTTTAGAACATATATAGTATATGTTCTAATAATAATACTATTAGGTTTTGGTTTTGCCTTACCTTCTTCTATATCCTTTTTATTTTTTGGGGGGCAGGAAATATTATTCAAGCAATACTGGAATGTCTCTTATCTCTTCTGTGTTTTGGGTACTCAGTAAATTTCTTTTATTTGGAGACTTTATGACGTGAGAACTTCAGTTATTTTAAAACCCGTTCTCTTAAAAAGCTTTCCCATATATTGGCACTATAGAGAAAAGTATCACTTCGGATCAGAGCACCCAGCTATTAATTCTTACACTCTATTACACTGTGGATGGTTTAAGGTGAAGGGCTCAATTCTCTGCTGCAATGAGTCACTTAGTAGGTTAAACAAACAGATCCCAACAGTAAACAGCTTCTCAGCTTCTGAAAGAACAAAAGCTTTTCTTCCTTTTCCTCTATATCAATATTTCAATTTCTCATTTTAAATGTTTAGCTGATAAAACGTTTTACCTCATTAGTCAGTTGTGTTCCTACAGAGCTCTCCTTGTATTGTTATTGTGTGATTTCACAAGTCCTTTTCTGAAGAGGCGTAAACAGGGGAAGTTGCTAGGGAAGGAGTGAGAGCAGCCTCTATATTTAGTCTCACAATCTCGCAGCACCGTTCTAAACAGCAGCAGATTTTAGTGGCCATTATAATGGGTATTTTTCATCCTTATACTTTCTGTGTGCTAACTTCTCAGATAAGCCAGTTACACATGGTGCAGTCAGTAGCATGGCAGTGGTGTGAGCCCATCTTACACCACCAATCCAGCTTTTCAACAATGGTTTGCTTAGAAAACATAGTGTTGCTCGTTGATATGGCAGGGATAATGGGCTTGGAGTAGTATGAGCAGCTTCTTACTCTGTAAACTCATAATTTGCACCCTTCAATCTACATTGCACCTGTCAGGCCATCTTCAATTCTGAAAATTATTTTGAAAGATGGGTTATGAGAGTTATTCATATTCTTCCTGTAGTCCGATATTCTTCCATCATGTAGTTGCAGAGTGAAGATTCAGTTATCTGTTGTGTGTCCAGAGGGAAGTTTGGAAACAGGAAATATCTGTGAACTTAACATTACCTAAATCCCAGAACTTTCTGAGATTTGTTACTATCTCTATGTCTATATAACAACTATCCTTTTGTAATCTTATTTTTTAATGTTGCACAGGATGCAGAATTATGACCCTATTAGAAAAATAATCTCAGCACCTCTCTCAAGGTCAGGGTAAACTGAATGAAATTAATGCCACTGAACTAATACTTAGTATATTTTATAAATCTTTGATCTATTTCTTGTAGAGGAATAGTCTTTTCAAAGTACTTTGTCATACATGTCAGCTTGTGTTTGCTTCTTGGATAACACTGTATTTGATATATAGAGTAGATGAATGAGTTATATTTGCTCCTTATTTCCACATTTTTAAGCTGCTTGAGAACTCACAGGGCCAGAAATTTGTGAATTATGAGCTAAGATCCACTTTGATTTAACAAGTAGGTCCACCCATTTCACTAGTACAGTTTATGTA
Organism: Heliornis fulica; assembly: GCA_013399135.1. Lineage (NCBI taxonomy): Eukaryota > Metazoa > Chordata > Aves > Gruiformes > Heliornithidae > Heliornis > Heliornis fulica. The sequence goes on along the minus strand of VXBZ01005298.1, from coordinate 49,489 downwards.
GTATAGGACAATAAAATGAGGCCACAAAGTTTGTACTATATTTGTGAATATTTTTGAAATTTTGAGAATAATTTTCTACTACTGCTAGGAAAAATTGAAAGCAATATCTTGAAAAATGAAAATTAGTCATTAAGGTTATCAAGCATGTCAGTCTTTGTACACTTTTTCTTTCTTATGTGAGCCCATTTCACCTTGATATGGTAGCATAGTTCACGTTCCATTTCATCCCAGATTTAACTGAATGGCAATTCATTAGGAGTGAAAAATATTTTCATATGAAATTTCTTTTTGAAAATTTTATTACCATTGAGCATAAGGAATCAAATTTATGAAAATTCTAAATGCTCACTGATGCAGGAGTAAATATCAGTTAATCAAGTGCCTGTCTTTGAGGAACTTTATGAAGTTTCAGCTCTGATAATAATTCATAAAGGGCCAATTCCAAAAGGTAATGTATTCAAAAATAGATACTTTAAAAAATTGGATGTCATTACTGTATTTCAGAGATCAATCAATATATTGTTAATTATAGTTATAAACCCAATATTTACTTTAAAATGTCCCTGGAGAGAACCTCCAAAGGTATTTTTTGTTTTAATAAAGCACTAATTTAATGATCAGCAGACAGGAACATTGTTGTGATGAGCAAAGGAAACATAAGAAATAGCTAATGTATTAAAGACTGGTTTTGGTTTAAGATGGCCTTGACTTGCAGGACCAAAATCTGACTTCCAGCACATACATATATTTTTAACACCTTTCTGAAGGTAAAGTCTAATGCTGGGTCCAGATAGGCATGGCAGAGAAAGAAAAAAATAATCTGATATTCTAGGATGAATAGGAAAAAAGAATGACAATACACTTGGAAGTAATTGCATAAAGCAAACAAATAAACTTCTGTAAGAACAAAGCCAGGTGAGTAGAAAAAAGCCTAGGTGGGGTAATGGGGGAGATGGCCATGCTGTGGAAAGATTAAAGACTCATGAACTTACCTATGGCTGGTTGAAGGCAAGTGCTATTCACAAGATAACCTCTGAAAAGCTTTTTCAGGTGTTTTTTGGGGTTTTTTTTGGTTTGGTTTTTTTTTAATTAAATTACACATATGAATTTCCACTTAAATGGGATTAAGTGGGAATTTTCAGTCATAATACAGAATATGTAAAATAGATATCAATTCTATATTTTTAAATGTAATTTTCCTCACCTCTTAATACAAGTGTGCTACATTTTAACATTCCTAACTCCTATTAGTATATCGAGGAGAGATATAACCTGATAAACCAACTTTGTGAGCACATATGTGCATGTATCTGTAAGACAGAATGAACATGGAGGGGAAACAATAGAAGTAGTATCTCATAAAGAAATAGGAATTTTACTAGCAAATACCATCTAAAAATACTAGTTGAATGCCAGGTTGGCCTTATCTTTCTTCATCCTCAGACTTAAAATCTAGTATGCTTAACATTTCTTAACCAAAGAAACTTACGTAGTTATGAACAAATAAATTGTACAAGAATTAAACTATTTTTATAGAATATATTGCTTATTTTGGTAGCACAACAAGCATGATTATCAGAATCATATAGTTATTAAGGTTTGAAAAAGACTTCAAGATCTTCCAGTCCAACCATCCGCCTACCACTTCTACTTACTAAACCATGTATTATTTCAATTTACACTACACTCCTTTCAAATTTGTCATGAGAAAAAACAAACATTGTACCTACAAAGAATTCCAGCTCCCTTTTCTTTCCATCTTTACTTTTTTTTTTGCTTGAAGGTTCTATAGAAGTGTAAAGGTCAAACTTCTTCTTTAAGAATACTGTGGTAAAATACATGAATTGTGTTTTATACAGTCAAATAAAGCTGGAAATACAGAACATTTGAAAGCTTTTCTACAGAGGACAAATCAGAAACTTCATCTTATTTTAAGAAATACTGAGTTAGATGCTCTGTATAGCATATGTTCACTTGTATTTTGGCTTCTTCAAAAGCCAGAATGCCTATAATATAATATTTTTAGTTTAAAAAAAAATAAAAATGAGGGATGCAAATTGCTATCTAGAATATCTGAACAGAAGAATTTTTGTTTGAAAATTAATCTTCTAACAGAATGGAGAAGAAAGAGGGAGAGAACATGAGGAGAACCAAATGGGAGCCAGTAAGTCACTAAGCTACTGAACAAAGAAATCTACTTCCCGTCCCTTTTGAGTTTCTTCTATGCATTAATTTGTAAGTCCTGTTTAGTTTTCAGAAATATACATTTTATTTGATATTCTGTCCCCTGCACAAACCAGTACAAAATGTGGGTACCAAAAGGCAGGATTTTCTAAGTGATTTAGAATTTAACTCCTTGAAATCTCTGAAAATTCATTTTCTCTCTTATCTCTTCCATAAAAGCACTTCTTGGACCCAGACAATCTTCTGAGCAGCAGATTTAGGACCCGATTAGATTCCCAGTAGCTGTCAGCAGAATTGCAACACTTATTTCAGATGAGAGCAGGACTCAGTCTGCAAACCTGTGGTAATCATGATTTTGAGGTCTTAAAAAACACCTTTCCCTTATGTATCATGGCCACAAATGTTTTGGATTCACCATTTTATAATTAGCTGTTTCATGTCCTAAAAGAGAGCCTTTAAGATATACTTTAATATTTAGAAAGCCACAACAAACTTGTATATAAAGCTGTTTCCATCAAGTCTTGCTGAATTACAGATTAGAGCAGCAATTGGATCCCAAAGCATGAGGTGTAGAATAGATGGGAGAAGCAAATCCCCACAGAGTTTTGCATTGTGCTATTAGTGTCCTAGTACAGTACCTTCTCAAAGTCTCTTCAGCAGGACATGCATTTTTGTGATCACAGATGTTGACTCTGAACATTTTTATAAACAACATAAATATCCCTTGAATTCACATTGGCAAAAGGCATTGCCTTCATCCACAAATGTCTTGACCCTGATAGCAGTGTTGGAATGAGAGCAATAGATTCCTAGATAAAGCAGGATTTGACCAGCAATTTGAGCATAGCTTATCCATATAAAGACAATTTTATTATTCCATTTTCTGACATTATGTTCTCTTGGTATTAAAACACATCTTCACAAGCCAAATGACTGTGTTTCCTTGGGAATTATAAGTACAATTATAGTGAGAGCAAAGTAAACACTGTTTCAATTACAATCATTAGCGAAATATTGGGGGTTGCTGTTGTAATTAAAATTTTGTCAAAGTTGGTTTGTTATTCCTTGTTATCAGAGGATTATAACTCTACAGTGAGCACTGAGAAATTTCTGAGCAAGCTTTCTTTTGATTCATAAACAATTTTCTTCTCAAGTAAATAAGTAAAACTGTACCCACTTAGTTTTTTGATGTACAAATGGCTTGGAAAAATAAATTTGAGACTTTTTACCCTGGAAACAGTTTTGTCAGTAGGTGTAGAGGGAAAGGCAATGTCCCCTTCATACTAAAACTTTGGAAAACAACTGGAAAAATTATTGTCAGAGTATATTTTACTTTGTTTCCTGTCTAAAGTACTAGGACATATAATTTAATGTCAGTCATTGTGTCTCCACCATGACCTTTTTTGAAGATGGACACCATGTGTGAGATAGAGTGCAGTGAAAATTGGTGCAGTCCATTTCTGGACTATGGTTGGGCAGGCTGAAGGCTTTTGAAGAAGGCTGGTCTTCCAGGCTGGAAAGAAGAATTCCTGGAAAGGAATTCAAGGGAGTGCCAGTGCTTCAGTGCTCTGACTGGTATACATGAAATTGTTGCTTGCTTTGCTGGGATAAAAAAATGAAGAGTGTAATCATGATGCAGTTATAGCACCCATAAAATTGGTGTAACTACTGTGGTTTGATTTTGATATCATGGCATTTTTTGCTTTTTTTTTTCTTTATATATTTTCCTTCAAGCAATAAACTTTCAATTACTCCTTAAAGTAGAAGTGGTTTTGTTTATTTACTTGATGTATTTAGTCAGGTTCGGAAATATTTTGGTAACAAGTTAAGCCTCCTATCACGATGAACTGGTCTGACTGAAATAATTCTGTATTAATGCTGCTCCCACATGTATCTCTTTAGATGTTCAGCTTTAATCAAAGATTAATTAGGAGTTAGACATTTTTATTTTTTTTTTTTTTGTTAATACTGTTTTGGGATTTCAAATTGCAGCCATCCTCGGGGTCATTTTGGGGCGAATTTATGGCTTTGTCCTTAGAGTTCTACCAGATGTACCAGAATTCTACCAAGAACTCTTACTGTTATTAGGTACTGTGGTAACATCTATTAATATGATGAAGATTGACTAGATTGACTACTTTGGAAATAGTTTAGACAGACCAAGGATAAAAAGGGGGAAGAGCTGTGGATGTACCTATGTGGTACAGACTGGGTTTCTCAATCCAAAATGTAGACCATTAAAATCAACACTCGGGTGTGCTCTAGATCTAAACAGGTTATGTGCTATTCTTTCTCTTCTCCTTAGAAGGGAGAAGTTTTATGACACTGAAATAGATGCTTCTAAGCTTATGCTAAACTGAATAGCTACAGGCTGAACTTTGAGCACCACAAAACAGCCCTTCCACTTCCTAGGCTGCATGTGTGGTGCTGGGATCCATGCCTCTTCCTGCCAACTGGCTGTTCTAAAGAAACGAGAAATAACTCTCACTTGCTTTCTTTCTGTAGTTGAAAGATTATTTAATTGCTTCATTCAAAGTGGAGCACACTAAATGGGAAAAATTAAAAGTACATTCATGATGCAGTCAAATATGTGCCTGATTCTTGTGTATAAATCAAGTTATTTTTCTATTGCTTTGTGCACCAGATATAGTCTTGCCTAGTGGCAAAGAACTCATCATGAGCTAGTTATCTAAAAGCCAAACAAGTCTCACTAAATTGTCAGATTTCATCTCATGATTCTATATTTATACTAAATGATACCTGGATTAGCTGATTGAAAGCTAGCTTAGGCACGTCTACAGGGGCTCCGACTTGCATCTCTGTTTCTGGAGAATATTAAAACACAATTTTCTGTTTCATGGAAATGAGAACAGGTAGAACTTGGTAAGAAACATTCATCCATATTTTCTGAAGATTAACAACTGTATATTCAGTAAATTATCTTTTTATGGTTCATATTTTTAGATGCTTTCATATGGTGTCCTTGGTTATAAGCTGATAGCAATGGAGTTGTAAACCTGTAAGAAACTTTGGCTATATATTTGGTCTCAAATATATATGTATATATATATATACATTCGCACACATACTTCAAGATTACTCTAAAAGTTATGCTAGTGTACCAAAACAAGTTTGAGATCCTTGTAAATCTGTTAATATTTGTTCAGTACTTTAGGAAAAGGCAGAAACAGAGCCTGGAGCAAAATGTTCCTGTCCAGTACCCAATGCTACAGGGCATTTTGCTTCTGCAGAACAATAACTGACTCTGTGCCAGTTTACTGTGAATTTTAAATACAAATTTCTGAAATACACTCACAGTGCAAGCCTTTATTTGATTTTCCATTATTCTCTCCTTCTAGAAATTATAATTAGCTGCCTCTCTAGAGGCAGAAGAGCTAAAATATATTTGACTTGGTTGATGAGATATAAACCCACTTCAAACATGGAAATAATGTGCTATGATATACATCAGGAAAAAAAATCCTCTAATGTTCTGGGATTGTGTGTGTGTGGCTGCCTTGTGTGGCTATCATTTAAAGTCATTCATTCAGTACTTCATTCTGTACACAAATAGCTGAAACTTAGCCACCGTTTACTAAAAAAATTAAATTAATTTGCAACTTATAAAAATATGTATGTGTAATGAATTTATAATATTGAAGGTCAATTGTGAGACATACAGTTCAACCCTTCCCATAGCTCAGGCTAGACTTGAGAAACCTGGAACTCTGGTTTCTCAGCAGGGAAGCCAAACAACATGATGATGGTGAATCATATACTGCGATTCAGCACATGGTTAAGGGAAAGACCCTAAGAGTTTGCCTAAATACAGATGTCTGTTGTCATTTGAAATGCCACTGGTTACCTTCCTGGCTTCCAGCTGCTGCTCCCAAAGGGCACAGGGCCCTGCAAGTCCGGTGTTTCACCTTGCAGCCCAGCAGCAGCAACATGTATATTCAAAGATCCTTTAGTGGCTTGAAACATATTCAGTTACCTTTGTGACAGTGGGGAGTCATATAAGTTAGTTAACTAAGTTTCCACATCAGACAAGAGAGCTTGGAGAGCAGTTCAGATCACTGTAGAACTGACCCTATGGTAAACACTATGTTGCTGCTTAGCCTGTTCTAAGTTGATCAGCTGCATTTACTAGTTCTCCAGTGTCCACAGTGTCACCCCATATGTCTGTAGACACCTTAACGTAGATGTCTAAATATAAACGTCTTTATCTTGAAGCGTATCCTGCCCTAGATATTTACTCTTAGATGTTAACAGCTGAGCTAGTCACCCCAGGGTCTTTTATAGTGAACGGGAATTTTAGATCCATTTTAGACTTCTGCTTTTGATTAGGTGAAGTGCATGCCAGCAGTACTGATACGTCTCCTTTTACTATAAAGGGTCGCTGAGGTGACTAGCACAGCCGTTAATACCTACTACTAACTGAAAATTCCCATGTTAGCGGATCACCCCAATTCTTTATCATTAGGATTGCACAAAATCTTAAATTTAGTAATATTCTCAAATGCACTAGTATGCTAGAACATTTAATATGAAAAGATAAAAATATTTTTTCTTGCCACCGGATTTGCAAGACCAAAAGGAGCTGCTGGGTGCATGCATGTTTCTTCTGTCCACTGTCTTGCTTACTTGAAAAATGACCCACTGAGTTTTTTACCAGATTTTTACAGTTGATGTTATCCAAATAAAAGGGCTGTCAAAAGAGTACCAGAAACCGGCCTTACCCACAAGAGTAACAAAATAAAAATTGTTCTATTTATAACATTTCCAACTGGAATTGAATCTTATTTTTAAAAAGCAAACCCCAAAATAAATGTGTGAAAATGGACAAAACATTTTGAAAACTCAATGTCCAGTTCTATATAAAATAGTAAGAATTCAAGGCAAGAATATGCTTTCTATTCAAAAAATCCTAATAAAAATCCCAAACCACAAAAAACCCCACCCCAGATCTTTCTATTGATGTTAGTCTGAAGACATATGTTGCAGTTCAGTTTCTTGCCTGCCTTGTATTAAATTGAAACACCAACTCCCATTGTACTTGAATGTGGTACTTCAATAGCGCAAAAATTTTGAAAATAATGTTAGGCAGGAAGCAGCTTTATTAGTGAGGAAATTTTAATATCTTCATGGGAAATGTGTATTCTGTACCTGAAGTAAATTGTATATTTGTGATTCATGGGTACTATTAAAATAATATTACTTGAAATAATAGGTAGTCATGTTAGAGAGAGAGAATGAAATTAGGGATCCTATTGATGCCAAGCTATGACAAATATTATACGAAGGGAAAAAGAATATAAAAACATCTAGTGTTATTAACTACTAAAATATTTCTAACATAAGAAGTTGGAGCTTACCAAGCTGTAAAACTGTACTTCACAACACTAGGTGATCTTGCTTAATAAGGATTTTTGTTTTTCCATTTCTACTAGTAATGATTTATTGACAATATTACTAAAATGTAAAACCAGTTTGGGTTGAAAAATTTCCAGTGGTACCTAACTTTGTTTTCGTACATGAAAGGGTTTTCTCTATATATTTCTCTCACCCTGAGTCTCTCTGCATGCAGAATTTACGTTATTTTTCAGAATATTGCTGAATAAGGTATCCCAATGAATTCTCAAGCTGTATGTCTGAAAATAGAGACACCTAAAATCCCTTCAAAATTTAGGCTGTCATAGGCATATATGATTTCATAGTCTTCTTAGAGTCTTTGAGAATGATCGCTATGTTATATTAATAAGGAAGTTCTCAGTGACTATGATTTGACAAAAGTGTTTCCATAAAACTTTCAAAACATATAGCTTCAATTTTATTACATTTCCCTGCAGACTTAGCAGTGAAAACATTTCAAAATTGTAGCATTATATCAGAGGCAGAACTGGAAGGCTTTTAGAAATAAACCAGTCTCGTTTACCTGTCTAAGTAAGATGAAATGGAAAAAATAAAATGTATATTATGACAAGCAATGTAGATTAAAAGAAATTATTTGGCATCTGAAGTGTCATTTGAAACAGAGAGGAGGAGAGACTTTTTGAAAACTACTGTAGGACAGAACTAGTGTGAATTGGCAGACCTCCACTGATTGCATTGGAACTTTGCCTATTACATTAGCTGAGGATCTGAGTTTATATGAGGTTTAGCTTCACAGCATCCCTTAAATCACCAGGAATAAGATGCCTTAGTGACTTAGTAAATCAAGATAAGATCAAATAATTATTAAAAAATAAATGAGAACCGTTCTTTAGTGCAATACAATTTTATCTTGAATAGCATTTCCTACAAAGGCATCCTAAGATGCTTTGCAAGAAAAGCTATAAATAATACAATTATGTGGTTTAAAAATAAATAATAGATTAAAAGCTGTTAAGGGTGTTGGAGAAATAGTTTCATTTGCAGTTGAGAATGGAATGAAGTGTTTGTGGGAGGAAACAGGGCAAGGAATCCTAATGCTAGAGGAAGAAACATTCAACTGAAAGTCTGAATGGAAGGACAAGGAGAAAAAAAGAAATTTTCCTAGCTGAAGTTTTATAAAAAAGATAAACTATATTTCTTAACCATCTGGAGAATAGTCCAACTATCAGTCTACAGGCTGCTCTAGAAATGGGAACATTTTCAGGCTTTCCGATCAGAGCTGTTTTACCTTGCAGAAAGAAGAGAGCCTTCCCTGGGCAAGTTTTACCATACTGACCCTCATGCAGAGCTCTATGTGGAGAAGAGAGTTAGTGTACCTCTTCAGGTGAGAGGTCTTTAAAAGACTGACCTTTGCAGTTTGTTTGGGTTTTTGTTTTTAAAAAATTGTAGGAGGAAGGAAAAGGTACCAGTCGGGAGAGAGGGGAGACTATCCTTGAATGAATAGTTCCCTTCGGTACAGAGAGGAAAGGATTTACCTTCACACTTTTGCTTACTGATGTCTTGCAGTTTAGCACAGTGATTTTTCTAAATGTTTTTCAATCCTCATGTCTCTGCACGTGACTAGGTCTAGATAACCAAGGGAATAACCTAGAGGTTTGGCATTACAACATTGCAGTGACCAAGTCCCTAATACACATTAGTGATATTAAGCTAAAAAATATGTTCTTTATTGCCCATATATTTTTCGCTTCTGATGTATACGTGTCTGTGTTTTAACAAATACTTTTATTGGGAAGTAGGGGTGTAGAATAGTTTGTTATCCATTTCTATAAAATATTGCCAAATTTCATAGTAAGAGACAAAAGACTGCTGGAAAAAATGCAAAACTTTTGGCTTCTGACAATGGTGTCAATTGTATTAAGCTAGAAAAAAAAGATGCCAACCACTCTGTCACAAACCATGCAGTTAAAAAAAAAACAATAACTTTAAGGTTTTTAATACCTAGACAGTCACAAGGATCTGGTGAAATAAATTCTTGTTTCAATTTATGGCTTGAAAAATCAGACTCTGTGCTTGAAAATATCTTATGTACCAGGACAGCTACTGTGCAGGGTCATCACTTCCTTCCTCCGAGGCAGACAAACTGGGAAAAATAAAATAATTTTTAAAATCCTTACATAAGAGAGTCCAGAAGTCTTCTGGAATAGTGGGAGTAATTAGATAGCAATACCAAAGAAAATTAGTCCTCTATGACTAGAATGGAACAGCATTAGTCTATTATACTCAGATTTTGGCAATGTATGTACACATTCATTATACAAGCAATATATATTTTGCATATGGCCATATGCTATGGATAGATACAGCTCATCTGTCATGCTGAGGCTTTTCATTACAAACATATAGTGGTTGGTGACCGATAATGTCAAATACATTGATTCAAAATTGTAAAACATTATGTATTTTCACGAAAAAGGTTTTTGCAGCCATATTATTATCTAAAAACAAACACCTGTTTTAGGTAAGATGATAAAGGGAAGAGAGACCTTTAAATAAATATGCATATAAAATTATTCTACTATATTACTGGAGGTCTCCAGATGCACCTTGTTCCTCACAAAGATTAATGTGGAAGTATTCAAAGAATGGCATGAATCAGATATAGTATCAGTGTGTATTTGGGCCCTCACAAGCTTAAGGCTGTCTCTCAGACCCATGTTGAACAACTTGCATGGCTAACTTACAAATTAGGATTTTCCACTGCTCTTGACCTCACTTCCCTGTGTTTCAAAATGTTCTTCATGGTACTTCCTATATTCTTCATTTATATTTAAATTACAATTTACTTTTTAAATGAAGTTATACTAATCTATCAGTGAACAGAGTACTTTGTCAGGCAATGACTAAAGATTTTCTTATTGCTTACATGCTCAAATGCAAAGTTCATAATATTAATGCTTTCTCATTGTCTGGAATTACTTTTCTTCCTAAAAGTACCAACAGCAACAAAAGTACACTTTTATGCTAAAATATTATATAAAAAGGTTTTATACGTAACTACAGTAACAAAAGCTCTTTTCCCTGTGGAAAAGGCTTATTTCCCTTACCTGACAAACATCACTTCCATATACTTGTTATTCCTGCACGTTCTAGTGATTAGTTGGTTGGCTCTGAGAGTTATTTGCATCTTTCTACCCTGCTACAGCGTTGTTGCCTAGGGAAAGTTGGAAACCTTGGTTAATATTAATGAAATAATTTAGGACATGGAGCAGTGCACTAACTTCTGCTGCCTGGTCAGTAATATTACTTCTCATTAAAGCTTGTGGAAGTTCATCTCACATTCAGTTACAGATGCCCAAAACTGTTTTTCAGGCAATCTATGCTCCTTAGACAAGGGAAAAGGGGGAGGAAAGGATCTGCTTCCCACCTGGGATTTGCTTCTTTCTTTGCATATAATGCTGCCAACCAGCTGGGAGAGTTTACTAAGTGACTTATTGGTCAGAGAGATGTCATATTGAGAGATGATGAATGACTTTGGGCTTCTGCTCTAAGATCTAGCAGAAATAATGCAGCAGTCTCAGAGGAATATTGGAAGTTTTATCTGTAACAGCTTCAGAGAAGCAACCACATTTATAACATTGTTCTAAATTATAGTCAAGGATAAGCTCTACCTTTTTTCCGAGAGCATAATATTTTGTATACCATTAACCCTTTTGAATACAGATCTAATGGGGTTGCTTTTGTTCAGTGAAGGGCTGCAGGGAATGAAGGTCCAGGAGTAAGAGGTCATACACCACTTACACAAGTTGATTTTTCTGTGCCTCAGCTTGTGTTCTGTTAGGAGGTTTTCTCTAATTGATAGAAAAGCACATGATTCATTTCTAAAAAAAAGAGTTTAGAAACACATCACAATGCCAGTTCTTTTGGTTTATAGAAAAGGAAGCAGATAATGGGAAAATATGAAGTATTTCAAAGTTTAATTTGAATGGTGCTTTGGTTGAAGTGCTTTACTTTTCAAAAGCTGTAAAATCTGATATCAGATTTGTTTTTTCCTTAATCTTTTTGCGTTGGTCTTGTTGAAGACAACACTTTCTGTCGGAATTTATGAAAAAACTTTCATTCATATTATAAAATTATTTTATAGTCTCTTGTACTGGATGTATTTGTCAGAAACCAGAATCTACCTGTAACTGAAAAAATCAACACATGCAGAGCAGAAAATAATTGCCACATATTTTGCGATGTGACACTTCATTCTTTTAACTTTTATTAAATGAGGTGAAAGAATTTAAAATATATTGTCATGGTACAATCCTAAAATAATACAACTTAGAAATATGAATTTAAATTCTCAACTGTAATTGATTTTTCTGTCATAATTGGGAATTTGCTATGCTGCAATATAACTTGGACTATAGAAAAGTTCCATGAGATAGGTGTTTTAGAAGAGAAATTTGAAATTGGAATGATCATTATGTGAATATATTCTACACCTCTTTTTTTCCTAGCTTGAATGGAATTATCTTTTTTTTTTTTTTTTTAAATGAGTCATTATTTCTACCTGAAATTCTCTTGGAGTCTTCTGCACTGCAGATGTACCATTAGTTTTAACTGTTGACTTATGCTGTAATTTTTGTTATTTGCAAAGGTAATGAATATTTTTGCCTTCCGTGGTTCTTCAATGTCATCTTCTTTAATATTATTTAATACACTTTAATAGCATATAAGTATATGGCTTATATGTACTGGTCAAAGAGCACCTTCAGGTGAAAGAGGAAGATAAGGAACTGTCTTTTCAAAGGGTGTAAACAGCTATACCTACACTGAACTGCTTGACATCAGAAAAACATTAGGCTTTCAGCATTAATGTCCAGGGTGGTTCACCTTGAAGACTGATGATGTATCTGCTACACCTATAAAGCCAAAATGGAATTGCTTTGCACGGTTCAGTTCCTTTTTTAAGGTTTCCCAAATTCTCATCAACTCTGAGGCCTCTCTCACGTACTTTAAGCTTCCCGTGTTGAATCTGATCATGCCTTTATTTGCAGGTTTAGCAAACATGTCAGAGATATGGCATGCTCAGCATGCTGATAACAACTAGCTCCATACCCACGTAAACTCTAAAAATATGTTTCTGCTTTGGTAATCACCTTTTTTTAAAAAAAAATTAAATACCTATTTAAGCAGGTTCTGGATGGTGGGGTTTTGGGGTTGCGTTTATTTTTTTTTTTTTGTGTGTTTGTTTGTTTCTAGGTTTTGTTTTTTGTTTTTTTTTGCAGTTATACCATTACTTCTGCTTTTAAAGCATACATTTTTAACATCTCATTTACAGTACAGCCTAACTGCTTCTGATATTTAAGGAAATAAAGAGCTATTAGGTTAAGGTTTAAAAACAATATGCTGAACACACAGAGTAATCATTTCTATGACGTTTTGTGTGGGGTTTGAACAGAGAGCCTGAATACACACTTTCGATGGCTGGATTGAAACCACATACCATAATGGCTCCAAAGGAGCTGTTACAATCTACCCAGCCAATGATCCATGAACTAAGAAGGATTTACTCAATTTGAAACCAATACCTTCTAACATGCTAAAAAATAAACAAACAAACTCTCATATGCTCTGCTGATCCACACAGAAATTTCCTCCTTTACTCACAGATAGTGTACCTATCTTCTGCTTTGTCCTTGTAGTTCTTTCTACTCTGGCTTCTGAAGTGCCCAAGGGTCCTAAAATTAGAAAAAGTTTTAGTCTGTTTTGATATTAGTGACTTAGCTTTTTTTAACTTCTGGGAAGAAGGATAAGATATTTAAAATTAATGTATTTACTAGTGACTTTAGAAAAAGTAGTTTTCATACTCAGCTGAACCACAGACATGAGAGCATCTTTGGATTAGTTATCTATTATACCCAGAACTTCTGCTCCCTGCCCCAAAAAATTTGATTTACTAACTACTATTTCTTTAAACAAATGGTGGAAAAATAAATCTACAAATACCTTTGATGTGTAAAGATGAGGAAGTGATAAGAATCATGCACATGTGTGATTAGAAATTATTGAAAACACTGCTGTGGAAAATGCCTATGAAGCCCACATCCTCCTTGTAAATGGATAAAAATAGGCCTACTTCACTGCATGATGATGAACCTGTCTTCCTCTTTGTTTTTAAGACATGACACTCTGTGATTTTTCTTAAAAATCTAAGCAGATATGTTATCACTGTATATCATTAAAGAGTTCACTGACTACATAGTAACAATCTCAAGGATGCCAGTTTTGTGAAAAATATTTACCCTGCAGATGGAATTCCTGTTACCTAAAGGTGAGAGTGTGATTAGTCTAAGATAGATGCCTATAGTTTACTTGGTCAAATGCAGATCTTAATCCTAATATATGAGCATACTTAAAATATATACATTTTAATATGCCAATTACTGTTTTAGCTGGCTAATAGTCCAAATTGTTAGTACAGCTATATAGATTTGGAACACTAATGCAACCTGTACAGTGGAAAGAACAGCATATGTGTATTTAGGAAGCAAAAATATTATAAAATGCTTAACTTTACCCTATCAGAACTCACTTACCTGCACAGTGGCCACAAGCAAAAACTATTTTACAGAGGACATGCGCAATAGGACACAGGGATCTTGCCACATTTATTAAAATTAATGATTAAAGATTACACAATCAAAAGGNATGAAGGGATCGAATGTTACCTCATTTAATTCAAAGAGTATACTAATCTAGGAAGAAGTGTTGATCTGCTTGAGTGTAGGGAGGCTCCTTAAAGGGACCTGAACAGGCTGGACTGATGGGCTGAGACCAGCAGGGTGGAGTTCAATAAGGCCAAGTGCAGAGTCCTGCACTTGGGACATAACAAGCCCATGGAGCACTACAGGCTTAGGCAGAGTGGCTGGACAGCTGCCACGCGGAGAAGAACCTGGGGTGTTGGTGGACTGCAGACTGAATATGAGCCAGCAGTGTGCCCAGGTGGCCATGAAGACCAACTGCATCCTGGCTAGTATCAGAAACGGCATGGCCAGAAGGTTTGTGGAGGTGATTGTGACCCTGTGCTTGGCACTGGTCAGGCCACACCTCAAGTACTGTGTCCAGTTCTGGGCTTCATGCTACAAGGAGGACAAGGAGATCCTGGTGTGTGTTCAGAGAAGGGCAACCAGGCTCATGAACAGTCTGGAGGGCAAATCTTTTGAGAAGTGGCTGAGGGAATTGGGAATGTTTTGTCTGGAGAAGAGGAGGCTGAGGGAGACCTTATCGCTGCCTATAATTATCTGAAAGGAGGTTGTAGAGAGGTGGGCGATGGTCTCTTTAGCCAAGTGACAGGTGATAGGACAACGGGAAATGGCCTTAAGCTGAACCAGAGCAGGTTCAGATTAGATGTCAGGAAATAGTTCTTTGCTGAAAGATTTGGGATGTGGAACAGGCTGCCCAGGGAGGTGGTTGAGTCATCATCCCTGGATGTATTTAATAGATGGGTAGATGAGGTGCTTTGGGACATGGTTTAGGAGAGGACAGGTATGGTTGGACTCAAGGATCTTAAAGGTCTTTTCCAACCTAGTCATTCTGTGATTCTGTGATATTAAAAAAAAATCCCAATGCACAGTATGAACATATACATATTGAAACACTTAACAAAACTGACAATAAGAAATAATTTCAAAATTAGATCTTTTAGCTCAGGATGAGCCTTGAGTCTTGAACTAGAAGATCTCTGGAAGTCCCTTTAAACAAAAAAATTTTTCACTTGTCTATGATTTTAAAATTCATAGATTCTTGAAGGACAGTGAACACATATGAAATTACTAAATGCTTAAGACACAGTAAAGGAATTAATATACAGAAAAAAAATTCTGCTGAGCAATACATTACAGAAGAGAGGCTCTCAGGATCCTAATATTTCTGCTAATTCAGATGTAAAAAAAAGAAGCAGCATGTAAATAGTCATTAACATAAAAAAATCAACATATGGAGCTGCTTTACACATAGTAATAGTTCATAATTCATAATATACTTACTTTCCTTTACTACATCTTAAAGCTCCTTCAGTTCAGATGAAGGAGTTACATGGGAGGAACTAAGAGCAATGTAAAAAATATTTCAACTCATAAATTGCCTGATGTCTGTTTACTAGAATATGAAGAAAAAATAAACTATTACTTATTTCTGAGCAGGTTGATAGTTTCAATGTAGTGCTTGACTTAAAAAGAATTTCTCCATCAACTATGATGTTGGATTTTATATATAATAATAAATGAAAAGGGGAAGTGTAAGATCACTGCATTGTAGCTTCTTCAGACCTAAGTCTTTTTTTAAATTCAAATACATGATTTGTTAAAAGAAAATAAATTATAAAAAATACATAATGCCCAAAGCTGTTATTATCTCTATATAAAGAATATGTATTCATTTGGATTAAGGAGCTGCTCAGTAGTATGAATTATTTATTATGAAAAAGATATATTTTTTCATAAGTATGTAAAAAAATCTAAACAAATCCTATATGCTATTTAAAATCTAAGCTTTTTTCTACTTTTTTGTAGCCCCCCCACTTTTAATGAGATGAATATCATTCTTTGTTTATATCTTCTTTCATATGTAACTTTTATATGTCATATGTTAAATAGATCTGCCTATTGCAATACCTTCATTAGGTTTTTTTATGAAAACACACACACGGTAACATCCATCCATCCATCCATCTATCCATCCATCCAGCCAGCCAGCCATCCAGCCAGACAGCCAGACAGACAGACAGACAGCCAGCCAGACAGCCAGACAGCCAACCATCCATCTGCCTATCTAAGAAAAGAATTTATATATCAAATAAGAATCTATTGAAGTGATGATGGTAACACTACATTAAAGTAAGCAAAAATACTAAGTGCATATCCTCTGCCCTAAATTTATCATTATTCTGATTAAAAAAAATCCCTTCTAAGACAAATAGAGCAAAGATAACCCCTAATGCAAGTTGCCACAAATCTAGTGATTTTATGGTCTTTATATCAGATTGCTTCCTTTCAGCTTTTCAGCACTTCAAATTGTGAAGGGCACGCAAAACTTTCTTTAGTTATAGTGAGCCTTAGGACTTGAGTACTTACAGGTTTTTTTATTATTTTGGAGGTCCTGCTATCAAACTTACGAATTTCTTGTCATATATACCCAACATTCAATAGTATCCATTTCAAGACACCTCTTGCAATTTCTGTAAAAGAAGTTTCAAGTCCATCTTTTTTTCCTGATGTCTTATATGAGACTTCTTTGAAAACTTACTCAGGTTTTGCTGCTTTGAATGAGATTCTTTTTATAGAATCATAGAATCATTTTGGTTGGCAAAGACCTTTAGGATGATCAAGCCAAACTGTTAACCTGACACTGCTAGTCTGACCACTAAACCATAGCGTGAAGTGCTACATCTATGCATCTCTTAAATACCTTCACTCAACCACTTCCCTGGTCTGCCTGTTCCAATAATCGATAACTATTTCAGTGAAGAAATTTTTCCTAATATCCAGTCGAAACCTTCCCTGTCATATCTTAAAGCCTTTTCTTCTTGTTCTATCACATGTTACTTGAGAGACTGACACACATTTCTTTCCAGTGTTAGTACCAGTTCTACATATTTAGCTTAATTTTATGTGCTTTAGAGCAAGGTAAACACGAGTCAATGCATTTCCTCATGTTGGTATTAAATGTGAATAAATCTTGATCTGGAGAGAATACAGACAGAAACTTCTCTTTCATTGAAATTTTATAATTCTAACAACTGTGGGCATTTTTAGTGCTACTGCTTGTCAGATCTCTTCAACTACTATAGGCAAAAGTAAGGTTATCTTTGTACTTTTCATACATAGAAGCAGTCTTAAGATAGAGGTTTGTTGAGGATAAGCACAATTATTTTACTGTGGCTGTACATGGTTACATAGTGATATACCTCTGCATTTAGTAATTCAATAATAGGTATAATTAAATACCATATCATCAGCATCAAAATAAGTTTGCCCAGTAAATTAGATGCCACACCCTTAGGCTTTTCTGGATCTTTTGCAGAAACTTTAAAAAGTCATCCAATCACTATGTTACTAAATCAAGTTGCAGAAATCTTGAAAACTTCACAGAGATTTCCTTTTTCTTTCTTATGAGCTGAGTTTGCTCATAAAATCATAGAAACATAAAATCATTTGGTCTGGAAAAGACCATCCAGGTATGGTGACTCAAAGCACTTTATCTGACTTGTGTGTATATAGCACAAGCAGTGAGATGTGCTTGGAGGTTAAACCAGTGTAATATTAATAAACAATAATGAGAATGAAGCACTGAAGCTAGCTGTTACAGCAGTGAAAGGTCATGAATTTGCCTTGTTTATATGTAGCTAGTTAAATTTTATGTAAAAATAAATGCAAATTCAAAACCATCCAATAGAAGTCTTAGATAAAAAATGCTATTTTAAAATGTAGTTAACCTTTACTACTTACATAGAAAAGGCAGAAAAATATTAATAATTTTGTCAATTTTTTTTCTCAAACTATATAATCCTTGAGGTGGAATAAATACAGCATTGCTTTATAATTATTTTTGCAATTTGCATTACGGACTTTTTCAAAATGTTTTACATAAAAATAGCTTAATATTTTTAGCAATTAATGTTCTATGTGTTTGTGAAACTGTATGTACACATGGTGAAGGTATATGTAGGTCCTGTGTGAAAAAAAAAGTGCTATTAAAGATAAAATAGGTGATATTTTATTTATATTACAGACTGTGGATTTGAAAATCCTTATAAGCACTCAGCAGATGCTACTGAGTTTTACAGAAAAGCCTGTAAACATACCAGCACGAACTGCAGTATGTTCTCCAGTCTGCAAATAAGTTAGTGCCCTGCATTTTTATGAGTTTTTCTTTTTATATTAACCTTTTTCTAGTTTAAGGTAATTATACACCTTATTTTTTTCCATGTATTGAAATTTAATAATGCATAAATTTAACTATAATAAGGTTTAAAATAAATTTTGTAATATGTAAAAAAATGTTGATGATAAGTCAAAATGTTACATAAAAGAATAGAGCAACAAACAGAGGTCAAGTTCTAGTTTGCAAACCAGTTTTCCAAAATCTTTACTTTTACAATGCTCCTTATGCTACAGTGTAGAAATATTTTGGACGGTTTTATAAAGGAATATTCCCATAACAAATTTGTGATCAATGGAGGTTTAAACTGATGATGCATTAAGATGGACATGAAAATAAGGAAATAATGCCCCTGGCTATATCACAGAATCACAGAATGGTCTGGGTTGGAAGGGACTAACCACCTGACAGAGGCAGGGCCACCAACTTCCAGGCCTTGATCTAGACAAGGTTGCCCAGGTCCCCATCCAACCTGGCCTTGAACACCTCCTAGGGTTGGGCCATCCATCTCTCTGGCAGCCTGTTCCAGCACCTCACCACTCTTTCACTAAAGAACTTCCCCTGATATACAATCTAAATTTCTCTCCTCTAGCTTCAATCTATTCCCCCTTGTCCTACCACTATCTACCCTTTTACCCAATTACCCTCCTGTCTATGTGCTCCCTTTAAGTACTGAAAGGCTGCATTGAGGTACCCCCTGTAGCCTTCTCTTCTCCAGGCTGAACAAGCCCAGCTCCCTCATCCTGTCCTCATAGGGAAGGTGCTCCAGCCCCGTGATCATCTTTGTGACCTCCTCTGAACACTCTCCAACAGCTCCACATCCTTCTTGTATTGAGGGCCCCAGATCTGGATAGTCCAGATGGGACTCATCTAGAGGTGGCCTCATGAGGTCCAGAGTAGAGAGGAACAATCACCTCTCTGTCCCTGATGGCCACCCCCTTCTGATAGAGCTGTCAGTATCCACAACAAGATAGACCAGTTTGGCAGAGGTTAAACCTCCTTGCATTCCAACCTGCCTCAGATTGGTCTGGGTGGTTGGGGGTGGATGGGCTTAACTCCTGAGTTATGTCCAATTAGGTGTTTTATTGTGACCAGGTCTTCACCATTCTCAGGAACAGAATTAAGACTCAAAGTGGAGTCAAGTCACTTTATTTGGCCATGACAAGTGCACAAGAGAAGGGGGAAGAAAGAGGGAAACAAATGGGAGAGAGAGAGAGAGAGAGAGAGAGACAGAGAGAGACAGAGAGGTAGGTTACAATAGCTACCCCCATGGAGCTGCAGTGTCCTGTCAGTCCAATGTCTTCAGGTTCGATGAGGAAACGTTCCATCTGATGTTGGTCATTTCTGGTCTTTTATTGGGTTGTCCAGGAATCCATAGCTACTTTTTTTAGCCACACTCACCACTAGGCAGGGTCATGCGTGCCCAGTACTGTCACTAGGAGAACTCCCCCCCTCTGTTTCCAGACCCCAGCATGTTCAGTTCCCCATCCACCAGGACCCTCAGGTCCTTCTCGGCAGGGCTACTCTCAAGGAGCTCTTCTCCCAGCCTGTTTATAGGACAGGGATTCCTCCTGCCCAAGTGCAAGACCTTACAGTTTGTAGTGTTAAATCTCATTAGGTTCACTGTGACCCACCTTTCCAGCCTGTCCAGATCCCTCTGGATGGCTTCCTAGCCTTCTATTGTGTTAACTGCACCACTCAGCTTGGTGTCACCAGCAATCCGAGAGTGCACTGAATTCCATTGTCAATGTCATTGATAAAGATGTTAAAGAGTAAATATATCTGCAAAAGTAAGTTGTGCAGTGCAGTCAAAGTTGATTTGCTGAGTGAAATATTTGGGACTGGGTACCTGACACCCACAGTATGCATATTTCATCCATCTTGCTTATACCGGTTGTAGCCTGGCCCCATGGACTGAACACCCCTCATGGACTGGATGTGCACTGCTTGTGTATGTAGTCTAGTTTAATCTGAAAATGATCCAGTCCATGTGTTTTAAGACTACAGGGTGATATGTAGTCTTCCCCAGTTAATGGGGAAGATACGGAGATTCCCTTCAAAAGTACTCATAGTACTAAAGTACAAAAGTCTACTACAAAAGTAGACACAAGATCAATGTGCTATGCATACTGTTCAGGTTTCTGTCTTAAATAAGGCATTGTTTTATCATGTGCAAAAGAATTAGCATGATTCTCTTCAACTGCTTAGAAGTGTCTCTCCACCATAGCCTAATCAACCTATTTTGCTTATTTGATCTTGTAATAAAGCAAACATTTTATACACTTAAAGGCTAGAGCTGCATGTTTCAAAAAAGCATGTTCTCTAGCTAAAAGGCCATTCTGATGATAAATATTAATAAAAATATGAAACACAATTTATATACATAGAAGCTCTACATCCTGTATTTATTTTATTCACTTCAATTTTTATAGGAAGTCATGATAAATAAATACTATCTAAACTGGTCCATGTTTTTTCACATCTAATTTTACATTTTCTAAAAATTAGCTGTGGTGATTGTCCATGACGTTGGTGATTGCCTATCATGTTATTGTATCGCTTATTTTCAACACTTTTCACACCTGACAGGAACCATTAGCATTTGAGTATGGGTGATGCAGCTCAGTTTAATCACTGCAGAATCCCTAATTTGGCCATTCATCAAGGAAAAGGAAGAACTAAAGAGAGAGATGGTGGTGTCCATGTCCTTTATTTTTTTCTTCCTTGCGACTGAGAAGCCCAAACACAACAGGGGTATAGAAAAATAGGTTGGAAAAATGGTAGAGCTAATACTTTCTTTGATTCCTCTGAAGGTTGACTTTTCCTTAACCAACTCAAAGAAAAGAGCCAAAAGGCCAAGCACATAAGTGTTTCAGGATTGTAAAAGGCGATGGCATAAGGTGTGCCTCTTTTTCACTTAGAAATCTGCTCTCTCTGCAGCTGTTCGGTTGAACACTGAATTCTGAGATTCTGAAATTCACTTCTATTCTCCACTGGAAGGAAATCAGGAGTCTTTGTGGAGCACAATGTTAGGTTGATGTTCAGAACAAATCCAGGTCTTTCGGTGTGGGATGAGTGCTCTTGTCCTCTTGTGTCTGAGAATTTTTGAATTGCTGTGTATTGAGCAGTAATCCTCAAACCTCCATATGATTGTACCCTAGCCATCAGATGTGAGAGTTTTGCTATTTCTCTTTCCACTGACATTTTACACACCTGTGAAAACTTTACCAGGAAAAACTATATGTCTGGGTAATACACTAGGAGTGTTAATGTTGCCATTCGGTACAGATGTTCTGGTGAGTTCTGATGTTTGCTTCATTGAACAAACATTTCTGGGACACTTTGGGAGCACCTCCTGTGTTCTAAAAGTAGAAAAGTAGCACAGAAAGTATATGCAGCAGAGTGGATTAGTATTTTTAACATATATGTAATGGCTTTATTTGTCTGCTTTAAATGTTTTGGTTTGAGGTTTTGGTTTGGTTGTTTGGGTTTTTTTTTTTTAACATAATGTTTTTCTTCCAATTATGGGCAGTATAATGGCATGTGAAGTGATTTAGTCTGAAATAATCAATTTTTTTCTATGATATAGTCTTATGTACTTCCCCTGTATGCTGGATTTCCTTTGTGGTATTCAGTGCAAAAGCAAAACCTTCAAATGAAGAAATATCAGTCTTACCCTTTCATAGAAAATCAATGTCCTTTGTGGTTTCTTCTTCTGTTTACTTAGACTTCGTCAAATGTATAATATGCCCCCAAAAGCCCTTCTGGTGTTCATCAATTATTGTTTTACTGTGAGCACAATAAAAAACCTAAAATATGCTTTTATTTGACAAATGAAAAAGGAGAACTTCGACACTTTATTATAGAGCACTTAAAATGTGAATGCTTGAGGGATTTTATCAGTGTTCATGGGAAATTTTTATACTTTTATTCAAAGGAACATACAATAGCACAAATCTGTCTTCCAAAATGCAAAGAATCAAAGTTATTTTCCCCAGTAGGTGAAATCACATCTAGTGCAAATGACTGTTCACCCAAAACTTGAAATAAATAATAAAATTCAAAGCAAGAATATCTAAATAACAACCTAAAATAGGAATACTGCTTCAGTTAACTTACACCAGTTAGGTTAATTGTGTTAAATGATCAGTTTTAGAGTAATTTTTTTTGCTCTGGCTCTCCACCCATTTTACTGCATTCCAAGTTGTAAACTCATATGGTAATATAAAGCTGCTTTAATATAATTTAAGAAAATTAAAATACTTGTAACCTTCTATTAAAGCACATCTAAGTTGTCCTCAACAAACATGCAGAAGCATTTCTATTCCATTTTAAAATAAAGAAAAATAGTATTTTAATGTTATTACTTCTGAATCATAAAAATATGAGATTGTTTATTTTATGTATTAAATGGGACATGACAGTGCTGATACAGAAAATAATAAAAATGCAGAGAGGCAAATTGGATATTTGTTCTTGTAAAGTATGAACAAAGAAGAGCACTCAAAGATATAAAAAACAATAAATATACAATTCACACAGTAGGATTTTTTTTCTTGCTTCTTGTCTTTCACAAAATGTCTAATCAGATTTTGGAAGACATCAGATGAATTAAAAAGCTAACAATAACAGTGTGTTTTTTTAAAAGGTAATAACAGTGTTGAAAACTGTCAGACGAGATAAGGTAAATTTCTAATCCAAAACTTGCATTAAATCATTGGAAAAATAGTAGCTTTGCACCATATTGAGAAATTACCAGTATTTTAAATTTGGCTTTTTAAGGTTAAAAATACTATTTTTTCTATCATGAATAGAGATAGAACTAGATTAGTTGACTACAGTTCTCTAGTATATTATTTCCTCTGGTCTTAAAAAAAAAGATATTGGGGTGGTTTTTTTTCCCTTCTACAATTTTTTTTTTTTCCAAAAAACCCCACAAAAGCTAATTTGAAAATATTTTAGTGTAGTCTAGAAGTAATGGGAATGTAATTAAAATATATCAATTTTTTTTATTTCCTTTTATATGAGTGATAAAACTTGATCTTTCCAAATCCCTGGGATTTTTCCAATGAAATACATATTGGGAAAATATTTGGGGTTTGGTTTAGATTCATTAAAGAAATAAATAACAAGGGACTATTTCTGCTGTTGACCATTAATATTTAAATCCAGAATAGATCATACAGATCTATAATGGCATGTTTGGTTTCACTTCGTAGAATTTGTAATTATTCTGAAAGAAAAACACTAATTAATTAGGGAGAATTCAAAGAAGAATGTTCAGCAATGTGATTAATACACCAAGCTTATCATGCATAAGTAGTATGATTTCATTGTGGGCAAGTCCCACTGACACATGAAAGAAAATATTACAATCATGGAATGAATTTTTCAACATTTAACAAAGAAATTAATTCCCACTCTATTTTTTTATGCCACAGAGATTCCTTAGATGCTCCAAAGGAAGTAGAAATCTTACATATTTCTGGTGATAAAAATTGTAAAAGTGGTGAATGATTACCCCACTTTTTTCTCTGGATCTCACAGAAGGCTACACATGGACATCAGCAAAGCACAGATAAAAATATATTTCATAAAATAAGTTTAGAATGGATTCTGAGTTGCTATACAGCTTATCGCAGTGTGAGATTAATTATAGATAAATATTTTTCATCATATATTATAGAATCATAGAATTATAGAAAGATTAGAGTTGGAAGGGACTCTCAGAGGTCATTTAGTCCAACCCCCCTGCAAGAAGCAGGGACACCCCCAACTAGATCAGGTTGCTCAGGGCCTCATCCAACCTGGCCTTGAATGTCTCCA
>VXBZ01005298.1:0-24339 GCA_013399135.1 Heliornis fulica | reverse complement strand
TGCTCCATGACCTTGCCAGTCACAGAGATGAGGCTGACCGGCCTGTAGTTGCCCGGGTCCTCCTTGTTCCCCTTTTTAAAAATGGGGGTTTTGTTCCCTTTCTTCCAGCCATCGGGGACCTCAGCAGATCGCCACGACTTTTCGAATACAATGGCCAGTGGCTTGGCAACTACATCTGTCAGTTCCCTCAGGACCCGCGGGTGGATTTCATTAGGTCCCATGGACTTGTGCACCTTCAAGTTCCTCAGATGTTCTCTAACCTGCTCTTCAAGTACAGTGGGCCAGTGGTTTATCCTCACAGTCCCTGCTCTTTCCTTCCACAACTTGGGTGGTGAGACAAGAGGCTTTTTTGGTTAAACCTGAGGCAAAAAATCATTGAGTACCTCAGCCTTCTCCATGTCCTGGGTAACCAGTACACCAGTATCCTTCCAGAGGGGACCTACATTTTCTCTGGTCTTTCTTTTGTCCCCTAAAAAGGGGACAAAAATATTCTTAAAAAATAAATCCCTAAAAGTATTCTTAAAAAGCTTTATTCATGGAGAGTCATGGCCTCTTCAGGCAATATATTCTAGTTGTTTTTGGATTATTTAGCTTAGTTGGACTCACTATTAGCTTTATATGTTAGATCTGAAGTACTACTCAATTGTCTCTTACATACAAAACCCCAAACATATACCACTCTGAAACTCAGCCCTTTGGCAGTGTAATACTATTCGGCTGGTTACTTGGCTTCTGTACCTCATAAAAGCCTGAGATATTTGCATATCAGCTAGGGAAAGTATTAAAATATCCAGACCCAAGCTTGATTGCAGATATACTTTCCGTTTGTACTTGCTTAACTTTTATTTGCTGAGTTTGACTTATGTTCCCAATTATACAATCAAACCCCAAATTCTGAGTTTGATAAAGTAAAATGGGATGTTTGCATTCTAAGTTTTTCTAGCATTGTAAATATAAAACTCCGTGACTGAGAAACCATAATTTAGTTCCCCACAATAATGAAACCATATGAAGTCCAGTTGAAGATGAATCATTTGGTAACAACACATTTGAGATTATGGTGCTCAAGTATTCCACAAAGTTCCAATTTGGGTCAGAGGCTGATAGTAAGACATGCTGGAGAAAATGGAAAGAATCTTTTCTTACCAATCATTCTTCAGTGCTTTTTAACAAAGGGCAAGGAACAGTGACATGACCCATACATTTTCATCTCATTGTTTTTCTTCTAGTCACAAATTTAACCCCTCATTTTTTGTAGATGTCATTTTGTCGTAGTTTGACCCTGGCTGGACGCCAGACTCCCACCAAAGTTGCTCTATCACTCCTCTCTTAGCTGGACAGGGGAGAAAATATATATTGAGAGGCTTTGGAGTCGAGATAAGGACAGGGAGAGATCATTCCATAATTAGTGTCACAGGCGAAACAGACTCAACACACAAGAAAGAAAGAAAACTATAATTTATTGAACACACACACACACACAGAGAAACCAGAGTCAGTTAATGAGAAGTACAAACAGCTCTTAAAACACCACTCCTCACCCCTCCCTTCTTTGCAGACTGAATTTTACTCATGTTGTTTCTCTTCCCCAGGATGGCACAGGGGAAATAGGGAATGGAGTCTTCAGTCTTATGTCAGTTCTTAATGAGTTGTTCTCCTTCTTGGGGTGAGTGGGGCATTTCTCACACTCTTTCCCTGTGCCAGCGTGGGGTCTCACCCACTGAAGACAGTCTTCCACAACCTTCACCACGTGAGTCCTCCCCCACAGGGCCTCGGCTCTTTACCAACTGACCCAGCGTGGGTCACTTGGTTTTTGGTTTGTTTTTTTTTTGCTACATCAAATTCCATAAAATTATTTTTATATTTGTATTTTTTCCTTTATATTCTGTGGCAGTAAACTTTGTTGTTCTGGAGTGTCCTGTGTATAACAGTGCTCCTTTTGCTTCTTTAATTAATAGTTTTTTTATGTCCTTCATCACTGAGTTATCCTTAGAGAATTGTCACTCCTTGTTCTGTATCACACAGAATCACAGAATATTAGGAGCTGGAAGAGACCCCAAAAGAACATCCAGTCCAACACCTGTAATTTCATTCTATGTCAATGATATTATGTATACCTTGCATGAAATACCTTCCAATCCTGTTTTTACAGAACAATTAATTTTTATTATTTTGACCAAAACTTAACCAAAACATTGATCATCTGTGTTGTCTTTCTCTGCACCTACTTTTGGGATATAAAGAAAAATACTACATACAAGATATTGCTATAGAAAGAGATAAACCAATGTATTTTCTTTCCCTCCCCACCGCCTAAAAATCCATATTTCCTGTTTGCTGACTTCACTGCTAGTACAAACAAAGCTGATGGTTTCATATTATATCAAGGTCTTTTTCTTAAGCTGTGATAAAGCAAAGTTATTCCTTTAGATTATGTACCTATAGATGTTGACCATTATGTCTGATAATTCATAGAGGCATCTAAAACAAGTCCAAAACTCAGATTTGCTATTCTGTTAAAAACAGCTCCAATTGTTGTGAGCATATTAAAATCTCTCAATACTTCCAGTGCCTTACAAAATCCCTATAGTACTGGTGGTTGTCTGGGGTTATAATCAGTGTTTGTTTAAATATTTTATCATCACTGACTTTTCAGAAGCATCACTGACTTTTGTGAAGAAAGGTAAACTAACTTTAATATGAAACACACTGAATTTACCTTGCATGTGAGAAATGTTGATGGGCATTTCTACTCTTATGAAGCCTTTCAAGCATGAGGTTGCAGAAAAACGTTCCAGTGCAAATCCTGTAAAATTTTATCATGCTAAAAAGTTTTCCATTTCTAGCTTGGATTCTGTGTGGTCCTGATAAAATTGCTAAAGATTCTGTGCCAAATACAGTTTTTATTTTACTTTCACATGCCTAATCAGAGAAATAAAATTTATAGGTCCAGACTAGTGTCTTTCTTTGGTAAAACTGATTAGGAGCATTAATTAAAAGATAAGAAATTATTTTCCTTTTTAATTTTCCATTTGGGCACTTGACTATTTTTTTAATTTGCAAGAGAAAATATCTATTAAAATTTATGAACACTTAGTGGAAAACTTAGATAGTTCATGTTTGGATAATTTTATTTGGGCAGTGTTTCCTCAAAGTGACATTTATAGCCATCAGTACTTAGATTCCACTTTCAAGCCAAACCGAGGGTGTCAGTAATTGGTATACCATGCTGACATGTAGCAGTTTGTGAAATAGAGCTGGCTAAAAAGCAGTATTACAGTTTCCAAAAAAATTCTTTAAAACACAAAAAAGTTTTTTGTTCTGAATCAGCCCAAAATGAACAAACAGAAAAATTTAGAATTTCCTGTGAGCTGGAAGCTTCCCAATCTTTGCAGCTGTTCAGTAAAATGCGCTCTGAGCTGTGATATTGGCAAGAATGCAAAACCTGTCAAACTGCATGTACTGATTGTAAGATGCACAGTGTTGACTCTGTTTTCGTAATTGCCTCATGTATTTCTAGCATGGTACCTTGGCCTTTCTCCTTTTCCATGACTTCACATGGCAGATAGAGTTAGTTGGTGGTTTTTTAATCTGGTAACCAGCTGCTCCTTGCAGGGTCAAGGGATGGACAAGAATCGAGGGTTCAGCATAACAGCTGAGGTAGTGCTTTTCAGGGAAGGGTTTATGCTGAGAAGACCCCTTAGAAGAGACATTATTTGGCTGCTGTGTGTCTTAAAACCTCTCTTATTATGTAGTCCCATGTGATTCTCCAGTTGTTCTACATCATCTGGTACACTAATTTTTCTCCTGGCACATAATGATGCAGCACATCCTCATGATCTGAGGAAAGTGAAATTTAATCAGCTGAAAACACACATTTGGCTGAGGAGGTGAGGGAGTTCCCCGTTTTGATTTATTCTCATCTGATATATTAAACTTTGAACCTCAAACTGAATGTGGCGACAGTTTCTGGGGCTGAAGTATTCTCACTGTAATATAGCAGACAGTAAATAAATTACTATTTTCTGACAAAAAATCATTTTCTGAGCAAATTTTGTTTCCTTAGAAAAATTATGAACATCTGCATTGCTGAAATTTAAACACATTCAAAGGAATGAAGAACTAATGCTATCAATGCCACATGTAGGAAGAAACCAATCTCATGTTCAGAGGAAGAATCTGCGCTGCTCAAGGTTTTTGGAACCAGAGGGAAGGGAAAGAACAGTCCACAAGTTAGCATTATTTAACATTTATAATATGTCCACATCTTTATAATTCCATTAAATTTAATTATATTATTTTATGGTCATTTAACAAATTATTTAGGAAGCCATTTTGGGATGTATTTGTATCAAGGGAAGGTGCTCACTAGCTGAACGAGGATTTAGGAACTATGAACCACAATACTAGAATCATGACCTAAAAAAATGATGAACTTATTAATATAAAAAAATAAAATGGAGAAGTCAAGCCTGGTTTCATGGGAAAAGGAGGAGAAGAACACAATGAACCGTATCAGATAGTCAACCTAGGTTAGCCTGGTGGAGTGATCTGAATGAAGGGAAGAGAAAATTGAGCTTGATACAAAGGTCAAAGAGGAAGCAAAGGAGCCAAGGAAAAGGGAACAAGAAATGGTATGAAAGTACATTCCTTTTTTTTCTGTTAAACCTTGCTTTATAGAATTTCTTAAAAGTTAGTTTCAGTTACAGAGCTGAAAAAGACACAGGAGTTAACTGGCAAATTAAAAGACAAACTAATATACTTTAAGATTCACAAATTTAATTTGTCTGTTTATCAATGAACTTTGAAGATTGTTCCCTTTATCACACACACTTAAAACTTTTCCTTATTGTCAATTCATTTTAGTTCTGGCAGAAAACCTTGGGTTAAAGTAGTTTGAAAATAGACTGACATAATTCTACTTTAATATTGTTTCCTCACTTTCACATCACATGTAACCTACATTTAAAAAAAAATACAGTTAAAATTCAGAAATGTTCCAGAAAGATTTATTAGGGCAAACTAATGGTAGGATTGTGGTGGGGTTTTTTTTGGTGCATATCTCTGATACATGGCGGTGCTCTTAAATAGCATAGGGATGAAATGCATATCCAGAGAAATCAGCAGACTTGTCTTGTAGTTCAGCCATCTCACATGAACACATTTTTGTAACAGGAAGCATTTTTTCCTCTAGTCTATAATATTCTATTAAATTTGGAGCACTTGCTTTGAAATGGCTATCACTCCCTGTTTTTTCTGAGGTATCACAAAGCATCTATGAAGTCAGGCCACCTAAAGAGCAACAAGACATCTGAGAAGCAACTATAATTTCTGTGTCAGTTGTGAACAATTTAATGGTGTCAGACTTGCAGCTCAAATCAGTTCAACAGATACTGGATGTCCAGAATAGTCAAATATATGTGAGGTAGATTTTCTAAAATTATTTCCGTATCATACAAAGCTGTAAATCTGTTTAGATAATTAGAAATAAGATTTTGGCATTACCATTTGAAGCTTTACAATCTGGAATGTAAAGTCTGATTCCACCTGTTGCAAGTTACAGTGCATTACATAAACATAAGACCTCAGATAAACTTACAATTATTAGTTTTATTCCCATGACTTTATAGTTTCCTGCTAAAGCATAAAAATAAACAGAAAAAAAAACCCAGAAGTTTTTGAATTTTGATTGCGGCTTTGATACTTGTTAGTGAACTTGAATGCATGGCATTTATCTTCAAAAGTTCTTATGTTGACATCTAAGTGGGTCACCTGTGTCCATTGTTCTTATTTTGTGAAGAAATAGCTAAAAGTAGGTAGGCCCTTAATATACTTAGAATAAGTGTGTTCTCAGTGATATCCAGTGATAGGACAAGGGGCAACGGGTGCAAGCTGGAGCATAGGAGGTTCCATGTAAACTTAAGAAAAAAAATGAGGGTGATGGAGCACTGGAACAGGCTTCCCAGAGGGGTTATGGAGTCTCCTCTGGAGACATTTAAAACCTGCCTGAATGCATTCCTGTGTGACCAGGTGATCCTGGTCTAGGGGGAAGGAAGGGTTGGACTGGATGATCTTCCGAGGTGACTTCTAACATTTTGTGATATACAAAGTTCTGCTTCTTGCATATAAGAAGAATCAAACAGTTGGAGACCACTTTTCTCAGATTTCAAGACACATTATATCCAGCGTTTATCCCAAAGGCCTTTTCTCAGGACACTATTCAAGTCCACATGTGTTATCCAGAATTTCTATACACGTGTGTCCTTTGTCCTTGTTCATGTCTTTATTTTAACAGGCAGGAACTGCCTCAGCAGGTACAATTCAGCATTTTGAAACTAATCACCATTTCCAGAATCTTGTCCCCCTGCTTTTAGTCTCAGTGATGGGCAGCCATTAACCAGTATCAATATAATTTTTTCTTCTTTGATGCTCAAAACAGGGATAAGACAAATATATGTTCAGACTACTTCATGTGAGGATCCATGCACTTTTGAAGGAAATACTAACAAGAATATGTGGTAATTGTCAGATATTTAGCAGAACAAGAGAGATTAATGACAAAAATAGATTACTGCATTCTTCTTGTCAAAAGAGATAAACTTAAGCTAATGACAATGAAGTCGGTTGAAAGAAAAATGGCTTTGCCTTTCATTGAACTACAGGAATATTGGAAAAAGTTCCTGAAAACATGATTTTTCTTTCACAGATAAGAAACTTTAGGAAGCAGAAATGTAGAGATC
Source organism: Heliornis fulica (assembly GCA_013399135.1). Taxonomy (NCBI): domain Eukaryota; kingdom Metazoa; phylum Chordata; class Aves; order Gruiformes; family Heliornithidae; genus Heliornis; species Heliornis fulica. The sequence goes on along the minus strand of VXBZ01005298.1, from coordinate 17,599 downwards.
TTTTTCAGAATATCATCTTCAGGTACAACTATACTATAAACTCCTAATATCCTAAACTTAGAAACAAGTTATTAGGGTGAATCATGGCCTAATACGCATATAAAGAATAGAAATGCTTTATGAAGACAATTTGGTAGATAGTTGTTGATCAGCTGCTCTTACAAGCAAAAATCTAAGGCTATTTTGCAATTCACTCTTTCTTCCAGCAATACATTTTTCCAAGAGTGTCGAACAACTTTTGCCAGATCAGGTTCCACATTATTGTAGGAACACATAAAGTAGAAAGAAATGTTAGGGATTGAAATGATCAGCAGCAGACAATTTAGAGCTATCTGTTCCTTCAGTCTAGTGTCTCAGATGATAAGACTTTCAAGGGGAAAATTTAATTGTAGTGCCTAGGTCTCACATATACATTATATAACTGTTGTGGTTCAGCCCCAGGCAGAGACCGAACACCACCAGCTTCTTGCTCACTTCTCTCTGTGAGGAGAGAAAACAGACCAAACCCCACAAGTTGGAAAAAAGACTTTGAGAGGGGAACAATAACAGACACACCCAATGATAACAGAGACTACTTTACTAACCCACAAGAAATTCACAAAGACCACAATAACACACAACCCCTGTCTTTGACTGTCTCTTATAGGGGCTTGATCAATGTCATGTGGCGTGGAAACAGCCCAGGGCAACTCAGCTCACCTGTGCTGGCTGCTGGGGAAAGTCAACTCTGTCCTGGACAGAACCAGGACAATAACTTCTGAACCTTTTTTCACCCCTAGTACTACTATCAGTATCTAACAGATGTCTTAGCTATGGCTTTTCTCTGTTTAGTTTTTTTCCTAAAGACTATTAAGTCTTTTCTCAGGGAAAATGATTCATGCTCTTGACCATGAAGGAGAGCAAAGAAGGATCAAAAATGGTACTAAAGGCAAATTCAGCAATTGAGAAGTTGAAGAGAAGGCTGTGACTGGAGATGGGTATATTTACCTTTTGGAACGTGTGTGCATTTGTGTTTGTGAATGTGAAGTTTCACAGGTATTTAAACATGCTCCTTTCCTTTTGTTCAACAATCACAAATCTCCTTATGTCAATAGAAAAGAATTTAATAATTTCTGGCTTTGTTGACCTATTCTCTGCCCTGCACATGTGCCACATATACAATTCTATTGTTTCATAGTAGACAATGCTAGAGGAAAATAGGTTATTCTTTATGCTCAGCTTCCATTGTTCAAATCAAAGATAATATCTGCAGTATTAATTTAATAACAGGTTTAACTTTATTTTGACCAACAGTCTTATGCTAATGGTGACAGCTGCATTTACAGTTAAATTGTGGACAGAATGAGATACATAACATCAGAAGAGATGCATACAGAGGAAAAATAATAGAGAAAAAATAAGAAACCATAGCAAGATTCTTCAAATTATAATACACAGAGTTAAGAAATGCCTTGAGACATTCTCAACAAACAGCAACAATATTTCATTTTAATTTACATCAGAGAGGGAGACCAAGCCTGAAAGTGGAACATCACATTTTGTCAGACAAACACATCTGATATCTTGGCTGAGAACAAAAACAAATTTTTCATGATTTAACAGCTGCTGCTAGACACATAGTAGACAAAGTCTCTTTGGTGTACAGAAATTTTTTTTTCCCTCATAGTTTATCTTTAAACATAATATTTCACTGTCCTTCACTGTAATTCTAGCTGGATTTCTAGGAACCTAGAAGAAGCTATGTTATTGTGTATTTTTGCGGTAGCTGTTTTAAGATTTTGCAACTTCTCTTGTTATTATCACTTTACGTAAAGCCCTGCAAAAAATATTGAGCATCTGCACTTTAATTCTGTATAGCCAATGGCAAAATGAATACCTAGAAAAATATCACTTGGACCATTAGAAAATCAGTATTTGAGCTGTTGTAGACAATGATCAAGAAGAATTAAGGTTGGCTGTGGCTGACCACCCCCACAGAAAAAGTTAAAATATAAGGTCTCCCTTGTGATTCATAAGATAATACGGAAAATGTGTTCCATTTTACACCCACATTTTCTCTTTTCTGAGAAATACATAGATAATAGAAATAAAAAAAAAACAACCCCAAACCTGAAAAAAAACAAAACCCCACAACCTATAGACTACAGTGCGATGGGGTGTGGGTGGGGGTTGTGGGGTGTGCGATGGGCCTTCACAGATGTAACAAAATTACGCTAGAAATGATTAGAAATCTAGAGTTTAATTTAACATTCTCCATCCAAACACAGGGTTTGGACATATGTGTTGAGGCAGTATTAAGCTTGATATTTGAAGAAGATAAGGATCTTGTTTATAGTAGCAGCTAAGCAGCTGTTAGCAAGATAAGAAAATTCTGTTACCATGGAAGGAATGAGATGTCCTAAAATGGTCCTTAGAGCAACTAATTATTATTTACCAGCTTGACCTTTGCAGTCATAAGTAACCGTGCTTCTTTACAACAGTTATTTCCTATAAAACAAAAAGAGAATACTAAGACCAAAACAGAGACCTTGAATTTCATGTGGCAGATAATTCTTTATGCAAGAAAAAAATTAAGAATAAATCTATGGGGAAGTTGAATAGGTTGTTATCAGCAGTTGGTCATGGATAAAGCCTGAGTAATATGAAATGTTTACCTTAAGCCAAAGGAAGATATGAATATCATATATAAAACATGGGTATTTTGTCTTTTTTTTTTTTAACTTTTAAAATAATCTGTTTGAGCATTTGTGGAAAGTCAAAAAGCATGTGTTTTAAAATACCTTGGGGACAGTATGTCTAAAGCTTAACAAATAAAGCTGTTCACACATTTTTCAACTTAAATTCTTTTTTTTCTTTACAATGCAGGTTGCCTTCTTATTTTTAAAGCAAATAATAATAGCTGGAATGGTGATATAAAATGTGGGAGTTTTGGATAGTATTCACAAACAAAAGAGTGATTTATGAAAGAACTGAACATATCTTCCCTAATTCTTTCCCTTGGCCTATTTGGTTTTCAGATGCTTTTTTTCTTTTAGCATTTGAAAAATGGCACCGTCTTAACGGAATTTTTAATTGCCTTTTCTTTAAATAGATCTTTCTGAACATAATTTAGTAGATTGTGATTTTAAATCTCAAAGGTAAGCCTAGAAAACTTCTTAAATAAATGTGAACTAAGAATTTTCTTGTTTTCATATAAAGACATTTAACAGTCTCTGAAGCCTTTACAGGAGATATATTTAATTCAGGTACTGAATGCTTATTTGAATGTTTAAAAAGAGGTTATAAATAAGTGTAAGTATTTTAGTGCTGTACATTTTTCTTAGGCAATATCTTTTAAACAGTATTTTATTGACTTTAATAAGTGTGAAATGATTGGGTCTATAATGAACAGTTTATGGTTAAGTGTACAAGGACTCAAGGTATTTATAAATGACAGGTCTACAGAATACCTATGAATGAAAATGACCCCAAGTAACTGAACACTGCGTGTGCCGCAGGTATGTACTCAGCCAAATAATGCAATGAAACCCACAGAGGACTCTCAACATACTTGACATGAGGTAAATTATGATTACTGCTGGAGTAAAGGAAGTGACATTCAGATTTCCTACAGATCTATCATAGGTTATAGCAGAACTTGTATCTCAAGCAAAACATCAGAACATTATTTTTAATGTATAGCATATAACATGTATATGGTGTGTAAAATTAAGTATATAGCAATGACAGTATTAAATTGTCTACTAGTTTTGTAAGTTTATTTGACACAGAGCATGGTACCATATAAAACAAAACTTGTTTTTCTACTATAAATATTCAGACATACTGATAAATACTCATGACTCATTCATGTGACCTGACATCAAATGGATTGTTTTTCAGAGACTGCATTATATATGTGTGTTCAACCTGTCAGCCTGCTAGGCAGAATCACTACCATGAGAATGATTACATTTTCCTTTTAATAAGTCAGCATTGAAACATTGTCCAAAGGCAGAAAAAAAAAAGTAATAATCCTCTTCTCTCTCAAGGAGTATTCCTGAACAGAATATAGAAACAAAAAGCCTTTCCTTGTAGGCTTCACCTACTAAGATTTCTCTGCTCTTTTCCCATTATAATGATTCTCTCATATTCTCCTCTTTTTAAACTGAACATAGAACTGATTGTTACTCTCACTGAACTCCTTGCTGTGGTTGTGAATCGGCAGAGATCACAGCCAGTAATCTCAGCTAAATGAAGACTAATGCCCAGATTCAGGCTCAGGTCAGTATGCTGGCAGAAGACCTGTGAGTCTTTGAGCTTGCAGAAAACTGCCGGGACTTCCCTGAAAATCAAATAGTTTTATACAACTGGATCAAGGACACAGCCATAATGAGACAATGCAGCCACTGGGTGTTCTACACTTGTTTTTTCTTTTCTTCCTTTTTTTTTTCCCCCTATATTTTCCTTCTCTTCCTCTTTTATTTTCTCTTATAGAAAACCACTCTATTTTCATTTAAATCCTATAGTCACAAGTACTTCAATACTTCAAATGTTGGGGCTGCCAGAATCACAGATTTTTTTCTAGATGTGATGTAAGTGCGTGATGCAGAATATGCCATGCATAGAAACATATGGCCATTCTAATATGAAAGCTGTTGCTGCTCCCTTCAGCATCTTGCAGGGACCTCTCTGTTTGCCGATGACTCCAGAGCACAGCTGTTCATGTATCAGGCAATGGCCAATGGCTGGGGGGTCCTCCCACCTCTTTCAGGGACCCCAAAGCATCCAGTCACCAGATCACTTCCATGCTGGTTTCATCAGCCAAGCTGCTTCATTTAGGCAGTATGACAATTAGAAAATGAAACAGAATCAGATCAGCTTAACTCCTTCCTACTGACTAGGTAGTTACAAGAATTCAAGTCCTCTAGTGCTGTCCTTACATTTCTCAGGGTTTAGTAATTGGGTTTTTTGTGTGTGTGCTTATTAATTATTAAACTGCCACCTGGCATTTATAGGACACTTCTGCTCTATAAATGGTTGCACTTGCTAATCAGATGCTTATTCTGCTCCAGCTACTAGAGCTGCCAGGAAGCAGCAATAGCAGGCAGCTCATGAAAGGTCAGATGACCCAGAGGAAGGTAGTGGTGGCAGTGCATGTGCCACACAGCATAGACACAGGTGAGCAGCTCTGGAAGTGGTCAATGGGTTCAGTCAGGAGTCCAGAATGTCAGGCAGGTCCATAGTGATGATGCAGATCCATGGTCAAGCTAAAAGGTCACCAAGGTATGTCTGCCAGTTGGGGTCTAGGTTGGAATCAAGGAGGCATAAGACTGGCATCTTCCAAATCTTCAAGGCTGGCCCTGAGCCCAAGAAGTCAAATCCTGTAGGCTGCAGAGAGGGTACTCAGGGTCCTGGAATCATCTAACAAGTTGAAAACAAATATGAGACAGTATTAAAGCACAGAGGGATAAGTAGGTCAACCATGCTTGGCTCTTTTTTCATGGTGGTCCCTGTGCCTTGTACTTGGCAGACCACAGGGCCACAGACTCCCTGTTTCCTTTTACTCATCCAACATCAAAACCCACACTCGTCAGTGCTGTCAGGCTCACACGATAGTCCCCTTTATACATGCTTCTGTCACTGTTCATAAATCACTTAAGGCTACATCAGCCTTCAAAAGTATTGTTTTCTTCTCTCTATGACGAAATGTTAGTCAATGTTTCCTCAGCAAACAAGGACAGGTAGAGTGAAAGGAATGGATGTGTGCATGTTTGTGATTGCACGGGCACGCATATATATGTTATTTCAATCACTTTAAAATTTCCAGTAAGCACTTAAATTTGAGGAACTGAACTTTGATAATGGTGTAAGCTACGTTGGTAGTGCTAGGTTATTGTGCTGACATCACAATCTTTAGCACATATGCAACTTTTACAAATCAGAATTAATGACAGTACTTATTCTTCATTTTGAAATAATCTAGTATATGTGTTTAAGCCTTTATGAATAACTTTTTTAAAAAAAATATCTTTATTTTAGGAGAAGACAAAAGTACTGTCTAATAAATATACAGAATACCCCACAGTCTGAAGGGACTTGACCTCCACAGGGGACTGATTACCTGTAGCCCACAGCAAGACAGAAAGGCAGGAAGGTCAATATCTGCAGGTATGAGCTTATAGGCATGGAAAACAGGGGACTAAAATTTTTCCTGCTTCCAATTTGACTTCCAAACACATTCCTATATATAATTTCTAATCAAAGCTAGACAGAAACCCTGTGATGATTTGCTCAGGCCTGTGGATGTAGAAATACATTCTGCCTGCACTCAGTCTCCTCTGTCTTTTTCAAGAATTTCTTCATATCTGAAGAAACTAGCAAATATTTTGCTTTTCTTTCTGTTAGCTACAAGAAATTGTGGTTTAACCCCAGCTGACAACTGAGCACCATGCTGCCACTTGCTCACACCCTCATGGGATGGGAAAGACAACTGGAAGAGTAAAAGTGAAAAAAATCATGTGTAGAGATAAAGACAGTTTCATAGGTAAAACAAAAGCTGCACATGCAAGCAAAGCAAAGCAAGGAATGAATTCACCACTTCCCATTGTCAGGCAGGTGTTCATCCATCTCCAGGAAAGCAGGGCTCCATCACGTGTAACAGTTACTTGGGAAGATATACACCAGTACTCCAAATGTCACTCCCTTCCTTCTTCCACCTGATTTATCTGCTGGGCATGATATGATATTCTTTGGTCAGTTGGGGTCAGCTGTTCCAACTGTGTCCCCTCCCAACTGCTTGTGCACCCCAAGCCTCCTCACTGGTATGCATGTGGTGTTAAGCAGAAAAAGCCTTGGCACTGTGTGAGCACTGCTCAGCAGCAATGAAAACATCTGTGTATCAACACTGTTTCCAGCACAAATCCAAAGCACAGCCCCATACCAGCTACTGTGAAGAAAATTAACTCTATCCCAGTCAAAACCAGCACACAGAATTAAGAGCTATACTTCTTTCCTTCTTTTTTATACCTTCCTTGATTCTTGACTCAGATTCTATTGTACCATTTAAAAAAAAGAAAAGCACTATCAAGGACACATAATTCATATAATTCAAGTAGAGGTCATAAATTCTGAACTTTGTTCAGAGATTTTTGGCGGGTGGGTTTTTTTGTTGTTTTGGGGTTGGTTTTTTTTTGTGGGCTCTTTTGGGATTTGGATGTTTAAAATAATGAGTGGACTATTGGCATAAACGGGGATTATAGAGTAGACTGGATACACAGATAAATATTGTTTCATAATTAGATTCATGCTTTACAGCATAGCCAAATAACTGAGGAAGAATATAATAGAGGAAAATCTGAAGGAAATATATTCTTTCCAGTACACATGAAAAGACAAAATCACATTAACAAAGTAAAATATCTCTTCTGATAAAGACAGGACTTTAGAACAGAAGTTTCAAGTGCATGAATTAGAAAAGAAAGTAAGATACAGAGCTACACAAGTATTTGTGGACAGACTGAGATAAAATAAAACAGAAAACCGCCAAGGATTAATTTTGAGGGTAGCTCATGTCAGTATTCTGAGACAAATGTTGGGAAGAAGCTGAGAAAGGAAACATTGAACATGAAAGACTAAATCTGATTTGTGGGTAGAGCTCAGAAAAAAAATCAGGTCTTCATCAGTGTTGTGGACTTTCCTGAGGACTTGGTAATGTCTGTTATTTACACAATTTGCCCTTGTCAAAAGTTCACATAATGTGTAACTATCCTAAAATGGCCAATTTGAACAATGTGTGCTGTTATTTAAAAGGACCCAAGGCAGCAAGATGAAGTGAACTAAATTATTTTAGATCAGAAATTCTGCTAAGTTTTTGCACTTAACATCTTATCTGCTCTTTTGGCAATTACAGATCATTTCCATTTTAAAAATAGCATGTTCCTGTACCATTATGCTAATGGTATTTTCTCTTGAAGTACCTGGGATAACATTTGTGGCTTAATCTGCATTCCTTGTGTAATCTTGTGACCTAAAGTTCTTACAGAAAAAAGCCAATTTATAATCATATATTAGCTAGATAATTTTAATTTAAAGGAGCAAGATCGACTATATAGGGTAGCATCTGAACTAATGTAAGTGGAGCTTTTGACAATAGAGATCCTGAAATATTACAACCTCTTGTAAAAGGCAGCTGCACTCTAATTAACATGTTCTACACTTGAAGTCTAGTTACTCATCAGTAGGTAAATTAAGCTTAAAAAGGAATCAAGCAAATAATAAAGGAGAAAAATAATAAACTATTTGTATTGTTTGGAAGAGTAAATATCTGATGGTAACAGCTTGTATTCTACAAAAAGTCCAAGGTGCCAGGACAAGGTGAACCTGTTGCCTAACCATACTCAGGGATAGTTTATTTTCCCCACATGTCTGGCAGAGCTTGAATCTCTAGTGAGTGCAGATTTTAAATTACATTTTCACTCTGTGTGGTCCTTTCTTTACTACTGCTGACATTGGCTAACATGGTACATTAAGAATTCCCATGGCAGCCACAGGAAATTTTGGATGCAGGGATGAAATCCACAGCACTGTGCTGTCAGGTTCAAAACCTAAAAATGCCTCTCAGAAGCATTTCTGCTTAAAAGAGAGTAATTAAATCTAAAAAAAAAATGTCTAAAAGGTAACTACTGTTCCCTTTTGTGCTCCTGTGTATACTACAAGTGCCAAATGAAAATATGTAATATAGAACTACAAACACCTTCCAAGTAGAAAAAAAATAAAGAAAAAGGAAAAAAAAGAAAAAATTAAGAATGCTCTGCAGCTGTAGAGGACTTTATTTGATGTCACAAACAAAAACTTTAGCCGTCATCTGAGGCATAGACAAAACCAAGTTTGGATGAAGCTTAGCAGATGCAAGAACAGGAGACAGGCAATAGGGTTTTTAGAGAAATTACTCATTTTCCTAAGAGCTAAAGTAGGTCAAAGAAAAAAAAAAGTCTGCCTCTTTTAGGAAGCAATTTCATGCACAGGTACAGTAGTTCCTTGCAAGGGAAATAAACTGAACTTGTAGCTAGCAGCTATAAGGATGCAAAAGTGTAAGCAATCCTTCTTTCCTGTAGCAGCCCTAAAATTCCCTTTGACACTGATTGGACATGACACCTTCCACAGCAAGCAATGCTACAATTACTTATGTTTTCTTGAAAAACCCAACCAAATCCCCTACGGTATTTTTAAGGTAACCCTAGGCCCAGTCTGTTCCACAGTAATAACCATTTTGTGGGGCAGCCTTTGCACATCAATATTTGAAGGCTGAAGCTGAGGAAACAACCTGATCATGGCAGTGTAGAGAATTTGTAAAGACTGGGTAAAGTGTGAGATACTGATTCCTTTCCTGGCTTGCAGAAGTTTGCAACAGAAAGAAACTTTAAAATAACCAATGGAAGAGATACCTTCTAGGAGATTTTGAGATTTTTTTGACAATTCATTGAAGATCAGCTTGCCATTGCTGTGGGGTCCTTTGAAACTATAGCTTTACTTATGCTACCTACAAATATACACATTTCAGTGCTTACTAAAAGTATCATTTAGCAGTTGTGGGGAAAGTCTTATTGCACATATGTAGTGTTAATAGCCTAAGTGATCCATCAGCTTCATATGAGTATAATTTTCCTTGAAGACAAACCTTAAATCCCTACTGATAGAATCTGAGAAAGGAGTTTAGTCCTTGAGACTGAGAGTGGTAAGAAAGGAACAAAGGTGAAAAAAGACATGGCAGAAAATCACAGCATCAAATATAAAGGGCATCACAAAGCATGAGGGTGAGTAGTTGAAAGAAGCAGTCAAGCATTGAGAATAATCAGAGAACAGCTGGAAAGGCCAAGAGAAGTCATGGAACATTAGAGATAGCTTAAGTGTACTAAAGCTCAGGATACTGCTTCCTGGGATTCCCAGGAAAATAAAGAAGATGGGAGTCAGGATTTTCTCAAGTGATTTGTAGGTTTAAGGGAGCTTTATTTTCAAAGAATCTCAGATATTAATTTTTCCCTCTAGTGCATCTCATAGTTTTGGAATTTAGGCCTAAGGGTTTGTGCTCATCTGCCCTGTAGGAACTGTTTCAAAGGTGCTTCTGGTTCTGCAGACAAATGATAAGGTTGCTGAGTGGGTATACATAAAATGTCACCGTTAGATCAGTGAGTAACACCTCAAGGGAGCTCCTCCTGGATACCTGAAAATGCTTGGTGAATTACCCACAGTGAGAAACACTCCATCTGAGCTCCCACAGAAAAAAAACCTTGCAGCAATAAATTGCAGTTCACTCAAGCAGCAATGATAGGTCTTCATGCTGCATCACAGCATTGGCAAAAAGTTATGTAAACTGCACAACTACATGTCCATTATAAAATAGTAGATGCATCCTTTAAAAATTTTTCAGGCTTTGGACCAAGGAGGAGGACCAAGGTCCAGGGATTTCCCAGGCTGTTTGCAAACCCATACACAGAGGAATGTGCTTTCATCATGACAAAACTAAAAATGTATGGCTGTGACATCCACCCTTTCTGCAGTCCTAAATTTACAAAATACAGTTTACTCCCCTGACAAAAATTCAGTGTTTTTTTGGGCTTAGCACCACTCTGTTACAGAAATTCTCCTAGAAAGAAGAGGATTCAGCAAAAGATGGCACTAGCAACTCATGGCATGGCTTCTTAATTTCCCTACCTTGAAAGGACAGAATGACTAAAGTCTTTGGGTTTTAAGTTTGTCATTTGGAATGAAAAAGTTACGTGAGATGAATTCATGCTTCCCTCTGGAAAGTGAGACTTGGAGATGTGAAACTAGGTCTAATAATAGAATTATCTGTATTTATTGACCAGTAAGTAAACTGTTTATAAAAGCTCTTTTAATGCTTTCCTTCATAAATTTTCTGGAAAAAAAAAAAATTTCTGTAAATGAATCATATGTTCCTACAGCTTATCCTGTAACAAACCATTTCTAGTATAAATTCATTTTTTTCAATATTGTTAATAAATATTTATTTCAGTAGAAATATTTTGTTCATCATACTCATTTAGTCACTTACTGTTTTTATTCTATTAAGTGCTGGCTGTGGCAATTTTATATCAGCCCATATGTTTTCGTTTTCCCTTCACTTTCATTCTCAGCTTTATATGACTGTACATTCCTTGAAGTGAATTTCCTCATGCTTTATTGCGACAATTATCAAGGCTAAAAATTCTGAGTTTTGACTTAGATAAAACCTTAAATGATTACTAAAAATATTTACAAAAAAAAGAAAGAAGAAAATAAAATAAGTCTTGGAACATACTTTTTAATATGTTAATTGTTGGCAATGGAAGATTAGTCTGCCCTACTTATTTTCTGAACCATTTCCTGCTCGTGTAATAAATTTATTCTCCCCTTGTCTATTTGAGAAAATAAAATTGCTTTCCATGGTCCCAGCCTTGCAGATAGCTGTCTTCCACTAACAGTTCCATTATCTTTACTGAAACTACTGGAGTGAACTGACTTAGTTGCATTGCTCATTCTGCAGCATGCCTAATTTGATGTTGATAATGCTCATAATTTATCATATTGTTAAATATAGTTTTTGCTGATAGCTGCAACCATTCTAGGAATGCAAATAATTTAAAATCTGTGCTTTATGTAAAAACTAATAGGAAATACTTTCTTGTCCTCATGGATACAGAGAAAATAAGAAAGAATGAAGATAGTTTTATCAGAGCACAATTGAAAGGATTTGGAAGTTGTTATGTAGTCTTGTTTTTTAAGCCAATCTTGGTTTACAGTAAAAAAAAAAATAATTTCACTGGTTCCTTGAAATCTGAAGCATGATGAGGGCCTTCTACAGGCTTGAGGAGTGGGCCAATGAGAACCCCATGAAGTTCAATGGGAACAAGTACAAAGTCCTGCATATGTTTCAGGACAGCTCTCACTATCAATACAGAACAAGGAATGAATGGATTGAGAGCAGTCCTGCAGGGAAGGACTTGGGGATTATGATGGATGAAAAATTGGCTATGAGTCAGCAACATGGCTTGTAGTCCAGAAAGCCAACCATATCCTGTGCTACATTAAAAGAAACATGGCCAGCATGTTGATGGACTAGAGCTTCCTTTCTACTCTACTCTCATGAGACCCTGCTTGGGGTACTGCTTCCCTGGTACAATGAAGACATGGACCTGTGAACATGGGTGAAGAGGAGAAGCACAAAAATTATAAGCGGGAAGGAATAACTCTCCTATGAAGAAAGGCTGAGAGCCGGGGTATTTTCAGCCTGGAGAAGAGAAGGCTCCAAGGAAACCTTACTGTGATCTTTGAACATAGGGAGGAGGCTTATAATACTTTATACCAAGGCCTGTAGTGACAAAACAAGGCACAGTGGTTTTAAACTGAAGGAAAGTTATGTTTGCATTGGAGGTAAGGAGGAAATCTTTTATGATGGGGGTGGTGAAATTTTTCTGGAGCAGTCGTGGACTTCCCATCATTGGAAGTACTCCAGGTCAGTTTGGATGGAGCTTTAGACAATCTGGTCTAGTGCAAGATGTCCCTGTCCCTGACAGAGTGGTTGGACTAGGGGATCATTGAAGGTACCATCCAACCCAAACCGTTGTATGTGTCTATGATATTGGACCGATTTTTTTTTTATATAATTTATTACTTTTGTTCAGCATTGCTTAGAGCTTTCAGAAATCTTGCTGTCTGGGAAGAAGCACCACAGATACTTGTAACAGAATAGTTCAAAGTAAATTTTCTAATCTATTTTTTTGAAACAAAAATAATCTACTTAATTATTTACTGTTTCCAAACATTTAAATTTCTACATAACATAACCATTTCCCTTACTGTTCCATCTACTCTCATTCTATCCTGTGCATTGACAGAGCATACGTTCTACTTTTAGTCTTTATGAATGCGTCCTGCATCCTCACAGAGATCAGCAGCCTGATGATGTAGAAAGCTGGGGACAGAATCATGTAGTAGAATAGGGGATAATGACCTGCAGAGGAAGAATGATGTCATATTTTCAAATGATTCCTGAAAGTGCTATCAGATTTCAGTATGTAGAAATTGCAGTTCTTTTGGACCAAGTTAGGAAATATTCATCTGAACAAATGCAGACATTCCAGTATATGAACTAGCCACAAAACCTCTCACAGTCAATGAATTAGCAGAAAATCAGCAGAAAAAATCAAGGGGAAATTAATGTTATTCTGTAAGGAACATCTGGCTCTGAGTTCCACAAACAGGTTTTGGTAGTGTCCACTACACCAGGAGACTCAGGGGAGGGGTTGTAAAAGCGACTCAGCTTTGGATTGCCTTGAAGCCCCATCTCTGCAGAGACATCTCACGGGGAACTGTGTAGGTGGCTCAGGCTTGAATTGTTGTAAACAGACTAAACTGGGCAGTGCTGCATCATTCAGAGAACCAGGATGGAGCCTTGAATTCCTTCAGCAAATAATATGCCCTGAAAATTCAGCTGCCTTAAAAAGATAAAGACAAGCCATAGGGTCATCATCTGGTTTCAATGGACCCAGACAATCATAGAATCATAGAATTGTTAAGGTTGGAAGAGACCCTTAAGATCATCCAGTCCAACCATTAACCCACCGCCACCAAGTCTACCCTTAGACCATGTCCTCAAGCACTGCATCTACCCGTCTTTTAAACACCTCAAGAGATGGGGACTCAACCACCTCCCTGGGTAGACTGTTCCAGTGCTTGATGACTCTTTCAGTAAAGAAGTTCTTTCTAATATCCAACCTAAATTTTCCCTGGCGCAACTTGAGGCCATTACCTCGAGTTCTGTCACCAGTTACTGGGGAGAAGAGACCAACCCCCACCTCACTGTAACCTCCTTTCAGGTAGTTGTAGAGAGCAATAAGGTCTCCCCTCAGTTTCCTCTTCTCCAAACTAANACACTGCTGGCTCATGTTTAGGCAGCTGTCAACCAACACCGCCAGGTCCCTTTCCGCCAGGCTGCTCTTCAGCCACTCCTGCCCAAGCCTGTAACGTTGCCTGGGGTTGTTGCGACCAAAGTGCAGGACCCGGCATTTGGCCTTGTTGAATATCATACTGTTGGCCCTAGCCCAACAATCCGGCCTGTCCAGATCCCTTTGCAGGGCCTTCCTACCCTCCAGCAGATCAACACTCCCACCCAGTTTGGTGTCATCTGCAAACTTACTGAGGGTGCATTCAATCCCCTCGTCCAGATCATCTATGAAGATGTTGAACAGAACTGGTCCCAACACCAAGCCCTGGGGAACACCACTGGTGACCGGTTGCCAGCTGGATTTGGCTCCATTCACCACCACTCACTGGGCTCGGCCATCCAGCCAGTTTTTAACCCAGCGCAGAGTGCACTTGTCCAAGCTGTGATATGCAAGAGATAGGGCATAAGATAAGGGGGGACACTGTTAAGTCCAGCACAGACCTGCCCACTGTCACATAGATCAAAGAAATAAACCAAAGAAAACCCCTCCTAAGAATCAGGAGACCCTTCCTGCTGAGCCTGGCTGCTGGCTGAGGTAACGCACGGAGAGCCCTGACTTGCAGAGGGGTGAGTGAACATTTGATGTGCTTTAAGTTTGTAGTCTTGGGGGATTGACCGACACACGGGTGGTGTTTAGTGCACTTGTGAGCTGTGGTAGTGTGTTCGTGAATCTGCTGCAGTTGTAATACTGGATCTTGTGGATTGCATGGGGCAGTAATAGGTTTGTGACTGCTGTGGGTCATAAAACCACATGTGACTGTTGGCAGCAGTGCACTTTGTGAATCTCTTGTGGTTGTGACAAGCGTAGTCGTGCTTCTAAACTGCAGCAGGGCCTTTCTCCATTGCACCCATAAAACCTGAAATAGTGATGTACTGATTCTGCACGTGGGTTTCAAATAAATTAGTATTACTTCTTTTTAAAATCCTGTGATAGACTGTCTTTCTGTCACATATTCAAAAGCGGAGTTTAAGGTAGTTTTGGCAAAATTAATTTTTTTGCCTAATGAGTGTGGAGTGATTCTAACATGTCTAATTCTGAGCTTACAGTATAAACATTTACAGTTATGCAGGAGAAATCCCATTCATAATGCCTCTGGAGAACGAGAGGGAAGCACTACGAGGAAAGCAGAAAATTCATAGGAGTTTGAGATCTGGGAAATGTATCGGTCACCAAATTGTTCTTCCAATATCCAGTTGGCACGTGTGTTTATAAAATGATAGTGTTGAAGAACTACTTCTGCTGACTTGTCTACATATGTTCATGTCCTGTTAAAAATTGGGCTAAGCAGGAATAAAAACCTTTCTAATTTGGAAAATATGTGTCTACATATTGTACTGCTGAGGAGGCTGTTCATCAGAAACCCTGTAAATTAGGAAAATATCATAATTATTTCTGTTTGTATAGAGAATATTGAAAGATGTAATTAAAAAAAGAAAAAAAAATCAATGGAATGCCATCTTCCTGAGACTGAGTCATGGAATGCTTTATTTATTTCTGTTGTTTGTTGTACAAAGTTGTTTGTAAATAATAAAGATTCCAAATACAAGTTGAAAAAAATTGGCATATGGATATCAATGGGAACTCGGAGCCTAATCCCAGTAACACCTTTGAATATGTCAGCACTACAAGCCAGTACTGTCAATTACTGCTGCTTTTTTTGAGAATACCATTTGGATAACACAATCATAATTTCATAAAAGCCATCATTCCTCTACATCATTGCCAGTTCTCCAGTATTCCAGTTTTCAGAAAACTTTCTTATGCAATTTTTTATTTTCAATATAAAACCTACATATTAGTGGACTGTAAATGAGAAATGTAATCACCAAACTGTAAATATGAAACAAATACAAATATATTGGATTGAATGTCAAAGGAAATGACTTGGTTTCTATAGTAGCTGTGTTATTCCATTACACTGGAGATTTATTAGTACATAAGACCACTCCTAACCTTCTGTTCTCTTCTTTCTAAAAGAAAATAATGCCAGAGTTTTCAATTATTTCAGTAAAGTGGTGTTGAATCTATGATTAGGTGAAACAATATAGATCCAGCTTGCTTCAGAGCATACAAAGCTTAAATTTCATGTGTCTTTGTGGGGCAAAAAATAATTGTTATATCCATAGCCTTATATTTCTTGTAGTTTTTACTACTCTCCTAGCTTTGCTGTCTTTACTGATTTTCTAAATTCTAAAAAATTGTTGACACTTTAGTCAACAATTTTTTAGAATTATTTCCCAGTGTTCATTTGGCCTCTTTTTGGATTGTTTTTTTCTCATAATAGTTTAGAATTTCAACATTTTAAAAGATGATTATAAAGAATTATTTTAAAAAAAATCTTCTAGTACTTTGTTCCCTCTCCTTCACTGTAACAATGGTAGTGATCAAAAGGAAATTTTCTGTTGATCAACTGCCCCGTTTGTGCATTACATCCTGAAAGCTTCTCCCCACCTCCTCACCTCTCCAAACCCCCACATTCCCACCCCCTGATTAAATGTGCAAAGAATATAACTTCTGCATATTTGTGCTGTGTCTTTTCCTATTTTCTGATAGATGTTACCAGTGAGCTAACTGACTGTCAATGAATTGGATAAGATCTTCCAGAAGTGTTCATTTCTACAGCCATTTTCTAGGTTCTCACATTAATCAAATTCAATGACATCTAATACCAGACAAGCAGCACCAGGCACATGTTCTGTGTGAATAATGCCAAGAAGTCTCTGACAGCTCATTGCCACCCACATTGGAGATCCTACTACTTTTCAGTGACCTGTAGCTAAACAAAGTTTTCAAGAACTTAGTCAACACAATACTTTTAAGATTTGGCATTCTCCTTCTCCAAAAAGATGCTCTTTGTCCAGAGCATAAAGTAGCTCCACACCAGTGCCTAGGTGCAATGCACAGATACCACTGCTTTTGTACTAAGCAAATGGTGGGGAGGTGCTGACAGAAAATCACAGCAATTCTTGTAGACTTGGAAAAAATTATCATTTCAGTTCAAATAGGACAAGAAAATCACATAGCATAACAGCCATTTTAACTAACTGAGCTGGGCCTCTCAGTGGTATCAGATTCTGTATAAGCATATGCTCTTACACAATATTCCTTTTACTTTGAAATATCCCTAATCACTGCACTCCTGGCCTGTAGGCACTTGCCTCTGAAATATATGGAGATGCATTTTACTGTCCAATAGTGTATGCTATGAAAGGAGGATAACTACAGCTGTTATTGTATTTCTATTCTATCAGAAGCCCACTGTCTTTTGCACTGTTTGAACTGAAATGGACAAGTGATGAGAAAATATTCACTAGGGAAACATCTGCTGGGGTTGAGGGCTTGATTTGATTTTAAGTCTCTTTTCTATACTTAGATTCTTTCTTGAGGATTCTTCTTAATTTAGCTTAAGCTACATAATACAGATAAGACACCAACAGTTGAAAACACACCTTTTCAGTTAGCAATGTAGACATATCCTCATGGGCAGGGTAAAATAGTTCAGCAAAAAATTAAATATGCCCTGTCTGTCAGAAGATGCTATAAACTCCTAATTTTTTTTTGAGTATTATTTTGAGAGAACATAAAAGAAACCCAGAAGTGGGTCCTTCCTTCCT
>VXBZ01005295.1:588071-604095 GCA_013399135.1 Heliornis fulica | reverse complement strand
CCTCAAGTTGCGCCAGGGAAAAGGAATTTTAAATACTCAGGCATTATACCCAGTCCTGATCCAGTTTTGGATCCATATGAAAATCTTCTTTATTGCCACCTCATTTTAGCTCTCAGAACTATTATTCCTGTTTTAGCTAACACCCACTGCTCATCTTCCCAATGTGGGGGAAGAAGCTGCATCCCTTACCCTGAAGGGAATGAAGAGAGATTTCAAGGTCTTAGGATGATTAGTGAAAGACTCTGAGGCAACAAGTTATTTTCTCTTCCCTCCTCTCAGTTCTGGGAGATGACATGGAACTGAATAGAAGAATTCAGTCTGTAAATACACAGCTTGAAGACTGGTGCTACAGACAGGGCTTTGGCTTTTTTGGTCATGGATGGTTTTATAAGACAACAGTATGGACAGGAATGTGTGGTAAGGGCTTATCATCCAGGGGGAGTAGGGTTCTTGGAAGAGAATTAGTTGACCTCGTCCATAGGGCTTTAAACTATACATTCAGAGGGGTTTTTGCTGGGTTCTCATCAGTGGGGCAGAGTTCTGGTAATAATGGGAACCAGAAGACCTCACACCCCATAAGGTGAAGAAGGTGTGATTGGCTTGCTCCCTGAAACACCTGTACACCAACACACCCTGTATGTGGAGTAAAGAGGAGGAGTTAGAAGTCTGCGTGCATAGATAGCTATGTCCTTTTTCAGGAAAGAGCCCAAGAAGGAGAGGGGGTTGAACTGTTCTTTATGTGTAAGAGCAGCTTCAGGATGTACTGAGCTCTGTCCAGGGGCAGATGAGGAACAAGTTGAGAGTTTGTGGGTTGGAATTAAAGGACAGGCTGGCATGGGGGATACTGTTGTGGATGTCTATTACAGGCTGCAAGAGGAGAAAGTTGATGAAGCCTTCTACAGGCAGCTGAGAGTAGCCTTGCAATCACAGAACCTGGCCAGATATTTGCTGGAATGCCTACACAGCCAGCCACTCACAGTCCAGGATGTTCCTCCAGTGCATCGATGACAACTTCCTGATGCAAACAGTCGATGAGCCCACTAGGAGAGGAGCACTGTGGGATCTTGTTCTCACTAATAAGGAGGGTCTGGTTGAAGCGGTGAAGGTTGAGGATAGTTTTGGCTGCAGCAACCATGAGAAGGTGGAGTTCAGGATCTGATGGGGTAGGAAGAGAATTTCAAGTAGGACTGCAACACTGTACTTCAGCAGGGCCAACTTTAGCCTCTTGAGGCAATTACTGAAGGAAATCCCATGGGACAGGCTACTGTCAGGAAAAGGGTTCTATGTCTTTCCTCAGTTCAGGAAAGACATAGAACTCCTTGAAAGAGTCCAGCACAGAGCCACCAAGATGATTAAGGGAGTGGAACATCTTCCTTATGAGGAAAGGCTGAGGAAGCTGGATCTCTTTAGTTTGGAGGAGACTAAGCAGCAATCTCATTAATGCCTATAAATATGTAAAGATTGAGTGTCAGGAGGAAGGAGCCATCATCTTCTCAGTGATGACCAGTGATAGGACAAGGGCCAGTGGGTCTAAACTGGAGCATAAGAAGTTCCATGTGAACGTAAGCAAAACCTTTTTCGCTATGAGGATGACGGAGCACTGGGACAGGCTGCCCAGAGAGGTTGTGGAGTCTCCTTCTATGAAGACATTCAAAACCAATCTGGATGTGTTCCTGTGCGGTTTAATCTAGGTGATCCTACCTAGGTGGGTTGGACTAGATGATCTTTCAAGGTCACTTTGAGCTCCTAATGCTCTGTGACTTCTATAAAGCAGACATGGTCCAATTCTGTAAGAGGCAGGGTTCTTTCCTGTGAAACCAGCAGGAGCTGAGAATATCAAGTATTTTACAGGATCCTGAACATGTAACAGTGAATGGGATTTAAGCATCCATTAAGAGCTACACATAAGTGCTTATCTGAGCCTGGGCTCTAGAAGACTACTGAGCTATGCAAGGGCTTTTACACAGCATTTTGTTGCCAACAAATGCCTCCTCAGTTTCATCCTGCTTTATTCTGATCTGTATGGTTTGGTTTGGTTTTTGTGTTGGTTTTTTTGTGGGTTTTTTTGTGTTTTTTTTTGTTTGTTTGTTTGTTTTTTGTTTGGTTGTTTTTTTTTGTTTTTTTTTTTAAATTGTAAGACCTGTTTCCAAACAACCACAGAGTAACTGAATTGTAAAGCATCAAATGAGTCTCTCTCTTTGATAGATAATCATCCCGGCCTAAAGGTTAGGTGAAGAAAGAAATTCCTCTTTTAAAGAGAATGTTTCTTCCCACACAGAAACCAAAGGTAAAGGCTGGTTTGTATGATACTCTTATGTAGCTTCCATGAAAACTATGTGTTGTCTCCTGTTTCAGGATGGGCCTGAACCTAACGGGTGAATCTCTCTGGATATTTGAAATATGGGATCTAGACTGGATGCTGTAGTTTGACAGCATTTTCATATAACAATTTTTCTCTATTTCTTTGTGCTAAAGCATTTATAGGTGAGCACTGCTGTTGATAGATAATGAGAGAACAACAAGCAAAACTTACAGACGGCAAATGATTACTGGGAATCACTCAGAGATGATGTAGTGCTTTAAGCTTCACTTACAGTTTTTTCTGTTTCAGAAAGAAAAAACCAAACCAACTTCTTGCACGAGCATCTAGAATACACAGTTTGAAGGAGGAAAATCAAACCCCAAACTAGGCTAAAAAAGTGAAAGCAGCAGAGAAAAGGGTGTAGCCTAATTAATACCTATTTCTGTGGCAGCTCTTAAAAATACTGAAGTGGATTTTCTACTTAGCACACTGCAATCAGTTTATTTAGAAAGTCCTATTGGAAAGTGAAAGCCTATTCTTCACAGAGCTTTTTATATCACTGAAAGAATACATGAACTTCTGATCTTTAGAAAATGTATGTGCTTATTCCTGGGCTGAAAATGCATCGAAAGAAAACGAGATGGGATTCTGGGAAACTGTCTGAAAACTACCTTTTCCCTAAAGCCAGTTTTAAATGTCAGGATTTTTTTAGGCTACTGATTGTACCACAGTAGTTAAACAACAACAAAGCCTGATGATGGTTCTTTACATTTTCTCCAAAGTTATTAAAGTGGTATGTCTGAAAGCAAAAATAAAAGAAGTCTCCCTCAGAATACATAAGCTGAGCAATGACAATCCAATCAATAACCATCTCCAGACAACAGAGGAGTGACAAAACCTGAAGATAATAACGAGGATTTTAAACAATCACTTTACCACTTTTACGCAAACTTTTCATCAAACTCCATTCTAGTATGAACTGGATCCTCAGTGGTTCCACTTTGGCCTGTTATGCCTCAATTATCTCTAAAGACTTTCTCAAAAAATGCAGAAAAACTGCATTTAAAAAAGGCTAATGACTAATAACTCCCTCAGTTAAAATTATTTTGTCTATTGCGATTGTCACACATTGATGAAGCTCTTCTCTGAAATCTAGTTCTTATTTATAAAGAAGTTGTCTTTAAGTCATGAACCAACTCAAATATGACAAATTTGGTCTCCAGGTATTGTCTGCCACATGTTAAGATTTCTGTATTTTCCTGGAATGTAAGAACTACATGATTAAAGTGCTCTAATTAAAACTTGAATCAAAAACCTTCTTAAAACCAACTCAGTTAAAAAAATTCTTTTGCCAATAGATATGTTGAATGCTGCATTTTAAGATGATGGGGAGACATTTTTGTTCTTTGGAAAGTTGTTTATTGCTGTTGTTTGTATCATGTTATTGTTGTTGGTGGTGTTATTATCATTAACAACATTTGATGTGCTCAAGTACATTACTGACTTCGATCTATATATTTCACCATACAAGAAAAAGCTTTTATCTCATTGATTATTAGGACCCCATCTAATGGGCCTATCTTTAGTGAATCAGTTCATTTCCGTTCTTTACCCCTGTTCAATGTCTGTAACTGCTGGCTGCAAGAAGCCCCTGTAAGAGCACAGTATATGATAACATGGAAACACATGTTTTTTCCAGTCTGCTTCAATGTTTGTTCCATCACAAACATCCCTTCTAAAATGAGAGCAACTGAGACATCTAAGGTCTCAGTAGCTCTTAGATGTTAGAAGCATAAACGTGGAAAAGTCTTCCTTCTTTGTCATTGCATGTCTTGTTCATTTATGCCAAAGAATATTTGTGTTGAACAGTAACTCTGTGACATACAACTACTGACTAAATGTCTGTGAGGGGTGATCTAATCTCCAAAGCATTTTGCGGAGAGTCAACATGCAATGTGTTAAGGGCACCAACATAAGGTTGTTTATATATAGCCCTCCACACCAAAGAATTAAAAAAAAAATTCTAAAGGTATTATTACATACTGCTGTTCAAAGAATTTTAAACACTGTCAAAGATATTAAACACACTTTTCTCCCTAAACCTTTCTTCCTCTTCATACAAGAAGCATTCCCCTACAGAGACTAAATCAAGTTATTATATATTTATAAATCTAGCTGCCTCTGGCCCAACAATCTCCACCAGGCCATTATTAACTGTTGACTTCAAAATTACTAGCAGTGCAGTGCTCTTGTGTAAATCTGACATGTTTTTTATATAAACCTGCCTTGCATGCACTGCCTTTGCCTCTGGCAAACCAGCACTTCTACCATTATTGTGCATGATGGCTGCAAAACACTTTCCTAAGATCTGCTTTTAGCCATGCAGCCTCCAGACCAGTTTTGCTGTCATCAAATGCAGCTGTCAGTCAGTTAAATCACCCATCTCTCCCCACATATGACGTCTTTTCTTAAAACCCAGTGTTTGGAATTTCATTTATCTTCTGTTTCCTTAGTATAAACACCTGGAAAGTAAGCCTTACCTGGCAATGAAAAGGGAGATAGACTGTCCTGTTCATTTTCCTCCTCTTGGTTCACCACAGGAATGTTCCCATTTTCAATATTCCCATGTCTCCCATTCTGAAGTGGTTTGCTTGAGCCATTGGCAGACTGGATTAACCGCTGACGCTGCACAGTGTCAAAGACAAAACTGCCATTGTTTGGAAAATATTGACTTTGCTAAATCTGGGGTTTGCTCTCTGTCCAGCCCCAGTCATGTGAGCCATGATGTTTCTCCACAATGCCTTCCTTCCAGTCAGCAACAGTCAAATTTGCCTGTACCAACCTGTTTTCATCAAGCAAGCACTGACCATCGACCTCAAAATTACTGGCAGGAGTCTTTCAAGCCATGATGGAGAATGCTGTCATACCTGTTCTTCTGCATCATGTTTTAATGAGCATGGTTATTCTGAAGCACTTCTCACTCAACAGTTCCCACTCAAACCAGCAATAGCACCATAATCTAGTGGAAGCACTCAAGACATGTTTGCATAATGAGAGCTGACTTACAAATGACTCATTACCCAGGACTCCAATTTGGCTCCAACTCTTCTCCCTCCTTCTCACCACCATTACCTGAGGTAAATGTAAAGGTCCTACTCACTACTTCAAAAAGCAAAACTAACATTTGTTCCACTGTCATGAAGCTCAACTGCCCCTGCAGACTGCTACAGTTGCACAATTCCAGGGATAGGTTTTAAACAACAGTACACATAACCATTAATACACTGGAGAATGTGACATGTAATAGTAATTTTATACTTTTATTAAAAAAGAAATATATTTAGTTTGTTAGATGTGATAGTGCAGGGTCACTAAGTGGTATCTTATTCATGACAAAATTGTTGTAACTTCCTAAAAAGTACTCTGGAATACCTTGGAAAATAAAATAACTGCACAACATGCAAAAAAATTTGAAAACCAGTATTAATGCAGTGTAATTATGTTGCAAGTTGACCCTGTCTGGAGGCCACATGCCCACCAAAGCTGCTCCCCTTACTCAACCTGATAGCTCTCTCCATAGTGGTCCACTTACTTGGCCATTAGAGAAACAGGAAAACCCTCATACCTGAATATTTTGCAGTGAGAATAAATAAGAAGAGAGATTGAAAATGTTCTGGTTTAGACAATGCTTATCAGCTCTCCATACACATATAAAGAAAGTTTTCTGATCGGTGATTTGCCTGCAAAGCAGAACTACAGAGTCAACTGCTGCTGTGTGCCCTGTCTGATCATCTGCTCTTGCCTATATGGCACCTAGATGACTTCCTAATAAACAATTCACTGTTTTACTGTTAAATTGGACTTTTGTTACAAATATATTAGTGCTTCTTTCCTTCATTGGGGTACACAGAGTGCTGGGTAGCCCCATGAACTGTATTATGATGTTCAAATTCTAGGAACTTGATAATTCTTGTATTTCCTAAACTACAAAAATTTTATTTGCCAGAGTAAAGATCTCTTGTATTTGACATTGTAGAGAAAAAAAAAATATCCTGCCTTTGTTGAAGTCAAAGTTGTCAGGCCAAGGATTTTACCTCAAGTATTTTACACAAGCTCAGAACAGCATCACTTAGCCAGTCCTGTCACTTCAGCTGCAAGGTGTGAAGCAAGAAACATACAGTGGTGACTGTAATATCAAGTTAGAGTTAACTGAACCTGTCTAGGGCAAATTCCACTCATGAAAAATTTTTGGTAAGTTTTCATTCACCTGAGAATGTCTTCATTGAAGACAAAAGAGGTAGGCAAATCTCTGATATGATCCTGATGTGCTGCTAAAATAAGAGCAGTTTTTGGTGATTTTTGTTTGCCATGTCCATTACCATTTCTTAGCCTGACCACTTCTCTAATAATCAAAACCAATTCTTCTACTGCAGACAAAATCCAGATGCACATACACATATACACACACATACATACTGAAACAAACATCTGGCAGGGAGATAAGGGAGTGCCTCTTTGGTGACTGCCCTCCCACTATGACAGGCAGCATCACCAACTGGGAATCCATCTTCAAATCTACTGTGGCACAGCTGATCGACAAAGACAAAGCTCTTGCCCATCTCCAGAAACATGGGAAAATCTGAATTCCAGAATCAATATAAGCACATCTTTCTGGCAAACCCTCTGCCTCATAATCATTTAGTGTTTTCCTAATGAACCTACCTCATTAATGATGAGTCTGCTTGCCATCCGCATTCTGGTGCGTGGTCCAAATTTATTTGTAATCATAATCCGTAATCCAGCCTCAGGGAACCGGTACTTGGGTGGACTGGAACAGATGATCTCATCCACCATCACAACACTGTTTTTCCCATACTGCTGCATCCCCTTCACTAATGATCACAATGGACAGAGTTAGTTATGGAACTGATCTTACCATGCTTCCTATTACCCAGAGTCATTCTTTGCAGGCTCAGCTGAGTGGTAATATTAATCTGAATGCTTTAATCTACAAGAAACTTTCCTGTAATATTTCTGCAGCCTGGTGAATGAATATGCTCATCAGTTGTGTACTTTCTTCGGAACACATGCTGAAAAGGGATTTCATTCTGCTAAGGTAGCCACCACCCCCTACTTTCAGATGAGTGAGAACAGTTTTCACCCAGCCATTCATGCTATAGTACTAGTTTTCATCACTTATGTCCCACTTTGGGTTTGGAAGCCTTCTCTAAAAGCACTTGCAATGTAACAGTGTAGGGAGCGCTCCTGAAACCTCTAAAGCTATTGGATTGAGGTTCTGCACATCCAGAAGTCCCTAGTGTTGTGTTCACTTCTTCTGGAAATTCCCTTCACTCCTTCACTTGACCTTCACAGCATGTTATCACTCTTTCTTATATGACAAGCTTTAAAATGATGAAAAACAATTCTCAAGAACAAATGTACGTTGTAAGTAAGCTTTTGTTTATATAAAGGAACCTGTATCAAAGTTAAGAGTTTTGTTCTACTGTGTTAGGAACACAAACAGAGAGACAAAATTATATTTGGAATCAACACAAGTACAAGGAAAGACTTTCAGAGCTCGACAACAAACCAGTATTCTCATAAATGCTACGGACTACACAAAGCAAGCAGAGCAAGGCTCAGCAGACAGGAGACATACCCATGTAGTGTTAGAAAGCAGGATAAGAAATATGCATATGACTGTAATAAATATTAATTATTACATGTAATAATAGGTGAGAAGAAAACCCAACAAAATTCTTTGCTGCTTGTTTTCTGCTTTGCTCAGCTTGGCTTCACCCTCCCAGTCCACTTTTGCATTAAGTTACTTAACTAAGAAAAGGAAGAACATTTAGGAAGTAAAAGATAATTATTAGTACATGGTTCCAGTCAGAAAGCAAAGGAAATATAAGGAAATATTAAATTCAAACAAAGGAATTAAAGTGGACTTTTTCTAAACACACAGAAATCTCTACTGGGGGTTTCCCACATTGTTACAGCATTGAAATATTTTTGTTTTTCAGGAAGAAGACAGGATTCATACATGCATGTACATCACATCATGCAATAAAGGCTTTGCTGTCTCAAGCATCTTTCTGACATATTTGAAGAAAAATATCCTTCCATCATTATTCAACAAGAAAAACCTAGCATGCCTGCAAATCACCAGTAATAGCTGTATCTGTTACCCTTCAGCATTTGAGCGTCTTGCTTTCTTTCACTAAAATGAGTTTTCAATGAGTACACTGAGGCACCTTAAGTGTCAAAGAGAGATCTTTGCTCACAAAGAAATATGCCCTACTCAAAGAATCCACTCTGCAGTCTTGTCTTGCAGCTTAATATATCTAATGGAGAATAGAACTAGTAGCAATTTTGCATTTGGTAAACATAAAGGAGCAATTATCCTCTCCCTGCCCTGACATCTAAAACAAATTAACCTTGTTGAGTACTGCAGCTGAGGATGCGAAGAAGAAGCACATCCACCCCAGTGACTGACAGTGCGAGTGTAGCAGCTTTGCTGTGACAGAATATACAACCAGTTACAATTCTAGGAACCAGTCCTTACAGAAAGAGGATACCCATGAACCAATCCTCACAGAAGAGGACTCAGAGTAGCTTAACATTTGCTTTAGTTAGACAAAGAAAAAGAGATGTTTGACAGCAATCCTAGTAAGGCAAAAAGGCCAGATAGCATCTTAACAGTCTCATCAGATTAACTACTCTCAAGTGAGTTTCTCCAGTAAGGTCTCCAAAGTGCTTCTTGAATTTACAGTGTCATGAAAAACATGAAAGCATTGCAGTTACTCTGGAACTGTTTCTTAGAGCACTAAGGAGACAGTGACCAAAAGTACTAAGCTTTAATGAAATCAAATGTTGAAAAACTCGTCACTGATCTAGAACACATCACTATAAATATGAACATATAACTAACTGAAGCTGTTTTGACTTACTGCAGCCCATTGCTTTTTTATTTTCATCACAGTTCTTCAATCCCACTCCCTATGCCCATAAACATACATACATCAGCCCCATATGGTACAAACAGGCTCCATGTAAAAAATTCCAAAATCAGTTTTCAAAAATACAAAATAGAGAGAAGCAAATTTTTTGCTTCTCCTTTGAGATATTCCTTAGCAAAGTATTTTCTGAGAATGGTTTCTTCTTTTAACAAATGACCTAAATGTCCTGCTCACCACAAAGGATCATCACCAGCAACCCTATCAAAATTAAGAGAAAGCTTCTTACTGACTTTAGTTGACTTCTGATCAGGCCCTTCGGTATCTACATCATGCTGTTCGAAAACCAACTTTTTTCAAGTTTCTGGTTTTAGGGAGGAATCAAACCATGCCACCTGGTGGATATTTGGATCAATATAATAAAAGCCAAGGGCAGGGAACCACGTTTGTACTTTTTCAGTAGAGGCATTCTTTGCGAAGTACAAACATTTTGCCGTTACCTGTGTGCGTAGAACTCACCCTTGAACTTTAACTTATCTTATGGTGTAAAGCTCAACTGTTTCTCTCTGAAAGGTAATGGAACCTTTTATGTTGTACCACTGGAATCTCTTGAAAGTAACAAAACTTACAAGCATAAAAGTGAGCTGTGCAGTATGTTGAACCCCCCTTTTATCAGCACCTTAAACAACAGGCTAACCATCCCTGGTAGGAAGAAGATTCCTCACCCAAAGCAACTGTTCTTTTTTGGGAAGTAATCAGATTTTCCTCCTGTGGAAACTCAGATTGAGATTAAGCCTACACCTTGGTGAAGCCAAGGGTATTTTTTTTGCTGGAACCTAAAACTTGCTAACCACTGGATAGAGGTAAAGCAGAGGCCAGCTTTAGCAGTCTCCCTGCTACTAGCAGGGCTTCTGTTTCTGAAAGGGGCTGCTGCAGAAGGTGCAGTTCATCTTATCAGGTCAGACAAGAGTCAACTAACAGGTAGTCACTGATAGGTCATAGCATATTTTGACTCAACGGGAGGGAGAAGTAACAGGTAACCATGCAATAGTTTTCTGTCACAATTTCTTGACACATAAAGCACTCATGTACAAAGCAGCTAGGCTAACACTGCCATCCTCCTGTCCCGCTGATCACTCCAATCTTTCACCTCCTTCATATCTCTTCTTCATGTCCTCTCTCATCCCAAGTAGCCCCGTCTGTGATAATATCTATACTTTCACACTTTGAACAATGGTTCCTCCAATGCAGCATGTATTTTTGTAGTGGGTGCTGGAGAAGGAAAAGGGAATCTGATTGAAACTGCAGTCTCAGTGCACCTTTGAGGGAGAGTAGAGAAGAAATCTGCTAGTGAAGACAACATTCTCTTGAGCCATATTTTTATTAGCTTTCTTGCTCCTTTTCCTAAAGGTCCTGCATATTCTTCACAAGCATTAAATAAGCTTCACATTACCTGAAAAGGAAATAGGTGGACAGGCATGTCATCCCTTTACCACAGTGACTAGACAGGAGAGCATGCAAGGAGATGACACCAGAACCCAACAAATATCTCAGAAGTAAAACTTACTAAATATCTGTGTTCTTTCACTGGATCACACATTTTCCCCACATGAATACATCACCAACAACTGTCCTAGGAGGTATCCTCTGACCTTGTATGCACATACTTCTATGTTCAAGCAACAGACTTCACTATATCATAGTCAACTTTCTAAAAAATTCATTGCAAAATGAGATCAAAGTATTTCAAATACATCTTCATTTAATTATATTACAATGTCCTATGAGAAGTAATTTAAAATCTATGTTTAACTATTGTCTAAACACCATATCTGAGAGTATCAATATGCTGCAATTGCATAAAACTGTAGTAAATGACAGTACCTATGCTGAAGAGACCACAGCATAAACACTAAAAGCAGAAAAAGCAGGATTCCTTGAATCTGCTCTAAATTACTGTTTGCCACTTCTTGTTACATGGGGACCTTTTCAACTTCAACCTACACAGCTGCTGAGCTCAGACTCCTAGAACAAGAGATGTTTGCAAAGAACAAAGCAAGGAGACCTCACTCATTAAGAGTAGCCCAACAGCTCATGAAATTAGATGGTTTATGCTTTGAAGGTGTGAAAAATTTTGCTCTACAGAGAAAAAAGGGAATGGAACAAAAGAGGGATAAGACAATGATAAAAACAGGCTTACAAAAAAGCCAAAAGAAAAATTAAAAAAATGCCCAGGTATGTTTTCTTACCTTTAGTACCAGAAGCTGGGTATCATCTTCTTCCCCTTTATGACAAAGACACAGATAACAAAGAACCTGCATTTCTCAGTTTTACATATGTGCTTGGCAATGTATGCAGAACTATGTAGGCATGTGAAAGCCAGTCCTCTGAGGATCTGAACTCAACATATTATCCCTCTTGCCCACTGATCATCCATGTCCATTCCTTAAACACCCAAGTCTCTACTTCTATTTCAAAACTAAGTTTTGAGGGGGAAAATTGCCTTCTTCCTGGCAAAAAAAAAAAAATATTTCTTTCAATGTAGCTCATTACTGAACAGGATCTAAAAAGGGAGCAAAATTACCAATGTGCAAAGCAGTTTTGTTTTCAGAATATAAAAGTGGTTTTTTGATTGGGTTTTTTTCATCTGGCAGTCTGCGTGCTGAATTGTCAGGTTAACCCAATAAAAATTCCTGCTTATGAATGAATGGTGGTTTGATTGGCATTAAAGAAATAAAAAGGGTATCTTGTGAACTACTCTGTTTCCAAGTCCTGTCTGCTCAGCCTTACCTTTCAACAGCAATGGAATGGATGGGTCATCACAACTAGAGGCATAACATTTATTACCATCTTCCAGCTCATTGTTGACTGTGTCACCATTTCCAACATTCTTGCTTTTAAGGGTGAAGAAGTTTTGCATCCTCAAATTGTACCTGAAAGTGTAAATGAAAGGTCTGAAAATGTTGGTTCATTACATCTTCTTAACAAATTTTAAAGTGTCTGAGAACAACTTATACAGACACGCAGTAAAGCCTAGATGCATGTTCTCTGACAATAGGAAGTTAAGAGTAGGGACCATCAAACTGAGTTGCAAGCTGATAGGAAAGCAAGGGCTTCACCTATTTCTCCTGAGACACAGCAAACTGCAAAAAGACACTAGAGTAGATTTAGTGAAGGCAGAACACTGGAGCTGCAGCTTTTGGAGTCAGGATGTTCACTATTCAACAACTTCTTCCCTCTGGCATCAGTTCTCAATACACTTCACTGTTTCTCAGTACAGTCACCCATGGCACATACCCTAGTCTTGCTGGCCACACTGATACCAGCCAGAGTGCTCTCAGTGTTCTTGGCCACCTGGGCACACTGCTGGCTCATAGTCATCTGGCTACTAACCAAAACCACCAGGTCCTTTTCCATTGGGCTACTTTTCCATTCCAGCCACTCTTCCCCAAGCTTTTAGTGTTGCATGGGGTTGTTGTGACCCAAGTGCAGGATCCGGCACTGAGCTCCACTGAACCTCATGCTCAGCTATCTGTCTGATGTTTCTTGAACTTGCTTTGCAGAGGCTTTGAAAAATGTGTAATAGCTGACATGCTGTGTGCTTACAATCCAGAGTACCTGGAAGACTTTTTCATATATCTTAGTACAAATTACATTTTCTCTCATCTATTTGTGAAAGCTACTTTACCTCAGTGCACTATGAAAAGAATGCATGGAAGTATTTGCTGTTGACTGAGCACAAATCTAGAGTGAAACTGATAAAGCATGAAAAAAGCAAGGGATCTTTGCACAAAAACATGACTGGCTATACTGTCCTCAGCAGGCCAAGGACAAAACCACATAAAAAATGATGGTCATTTAATACCTAAAGGGCATACAGAGGAGAAAGCTACTTACTTCATGATAAGTATGTAGAATGTATACATAATAATGAGTACAAGGCTTTCCCACCTCAAAGAGACAAAAAAAAAAGTGTTAAAAGGCCATTCAAACAGCTGTATGCTTTACAAGTTATATGTAGGAGCACACTTTAAACAGTCAGTACAAGTCACATTTACACACAGTATTCACATCATTAAGATTAGATGGTGTCTTAGCAGAATGGAGGGGAAGCAGACTCTCAAGCTCTACTAAACATGCAAAAAAATGTAATGTATGTATTTCAGAAATGTGCTATGCAGACTGAAACCATAGCCACCCTCTGAGGATCACACTGACAAGGTATTTTGTCATTTCAGTGCTGAAGCACAGGCCATGCACTCTTTTAGAAGATGCTTATGATCTTCCACTATGAATCATGGGGGTTGGAAGGGACCTCCAGAGATCATTGAGTCCAACCCCCCGCCAAAGCAGGTTCCCTAGATGAGGTAACATAGGTTGGTGTCCAGACGGGTCTTGAATATCTCCAGAGAAGGAGACTCCACAACCCCCCCAGGCAGCCTGTTCCAGTGCTCTGTCACCCTCACCATGAAGAAGTTCTTTCGCACATCAGTGTGGAACCTCCTGTCATCCAACTTGTGACCAGTGTCCCTTGTCCTGTTCCCACAGGTCACTGATAAGAGGTGGGCCAGTTCCCTTCGTCTCTCACAATTCACGAAGTTCAAGTCCAGGTCACCTTGGAACGTTCTTGTGGACACTTAGTACCCCCATAAATTATAATGGCCAGAATCAGAGCAGTAGAACTTTAGCTACCCTTTCTGCACATGTGAATCTTCAGGCCTTACATATAGCCTATTTACTTAGATAATGTTTCTAGGTTCTTAAATTTACTATTAGTTTTCCCTGATCATCATAAAAAAAAAATAACCAAGGAACATACACTGGATTTCATAAGAGTCAAATCCAGCTCACAGTCCCAGCATGTACCAATGAAATCTCTTTACATTGCAAATCTATTTACTGATCAGGTTTACAGTAAACACAGGACCATAGGGATTCATTTACACAACTTACCATTCTATTTTCTCATCATATATGAACTAGAAGAAGCAAAACAAAAAAAAAAAAAAAGGAAACACATAAACCGACCATTTCTCTGATCAACGGTGAAAACCAGTCAATTGGTTTTTTCATAGATATTGGTAATATCTATCCAGAAGCTACTCAGTGAAAGTTCTGGTTAGGAAGATCAAAAACCTGTGTCCCTCACAAAAAAAACAAACCCTGTGAACACAGCTTGGTTCTCTCTCAGCAATTGCTACAAATTCTATCTAGTAAAACAGTGTGAGCATGTGAAAGACAACCAGATATACACACATGTACCCCAATGCTGTGCTGTTTAAATGAAAGTAAAGTCATGTATTCTGAACACATCTAGCTCTGAACCCTTTAACAGATACACCTGTTTTAGTAGAAAAGGCAGTTGTTTACTTCTGCTCTTAGGACGAGTGGTTATGCATATTTTACTCTACCCTATATAACTCCTGTAACTGAATGGGCAGGTATCTCACCTGTGCACAATTTAGAACAATTTATCCCAAATCTGAATTAAAATTGCTGTATGGAAATAAGAAACAGACACCTTTCATATTTAAAATGGATGTGTGGCTCAGAATTATTCATCTCCACAACAAGCAGTTCCCAGGGACAGATCAGAGTGCAACTGCTCCGTGAAACAGTAGCCTGCTAGACTGCAGAACTGCAGACTGCAGGTACCAAATGAATGGACACTGATGGACATGACAGACACAGTCTGTTGGGCTGCATGAAGTTTTCATATCTGGGCCATATTGGGGAGCTGAGACCTCACTTCCAGGTGTTACTAGAACTAGATAGGAAAATAACTGTTTACCAGTGTATATCAATGCTTAGCAGGGTAGTTGTCCAAAACTTCAAGCAATTGAACATGTTAATTGGTAAGAGAACTACTTACAACAATAAGTATGATCACAGATATTGTGTAATACACAGAGTCCCGGAACACAGCCCACTGGGTGAGACAAACCACCTGAAAAATATCACAACTTTAGCCAGTAAAAATATGTGATTTTAAAGACAAAACGAAGACTATCACTCAGGTGTGTGAGCAGAATTATTATTAGCAATTATTCTGGAAGCAACCACAGTTTTATTCTAACAGGAAGACATATCAGTCTGTTAGACAATGGATCTATAATAACCACAAGAACTCAATTAGAAACTTCCATTTATAAAATACATTTTCTACTAATGATATTTTAATTGGTTACAATTTCAACTGTAAAGTTGAATTCATTAGTTCCCACTTCATTATATTTGGGGATATACTGGACTTCACACCTGAAAAAATATGATAAACAGTCTAACCACCTACTAAGTAGATGGAGCAAATCTCATGCGCGTGTTCTAGTCGTTGATCACCATAAATACCAGGATGGATTATCAGATGCTACTGATCAGGTGACTGTGAACACAGTATTGTATGAAGAGGAACCATTTTCCTCTGTATGCTACATGTTCAGAGTGCTGAAATAACAGGTGAACTTTTTGGGAACACTTACTATTTGTAAATTTTTTCCAACATTTAACATTTTTCACAATTCACAGACTAACAGAATCACAGGGGTTGTAAGGGACCTCCAGAGATCACCAAGTCCAACCCCCCCTGACAAAGCAGGTTCCCTACAGCAGGTCACACAGGTCGGCATCCAGAAGGGTCTTGAATATCTCCAGAGAAGGCGATTCCACAACCCCTCCGGGCAGCCTGTTCCAGTGCTCCGCCACCCTCACTGTGAAGAAGTTCTTTCGCACATCGGTGCAGAACCTCCTGTGGTCCAACTTGTGACCA
>VXBZ01005295.1:540161-587978 GCA_013399135.1 Heliornis fulica | reverse complement strand
TCTCCAGGAGATTCCTGTCTTTTTTGTACCAGGGATTCCAGAACTGGATACAGTATTCTGTACTGTACTGGATACAGGTGAGGCCTGAACAGGGCACAGTAGAGGGGGAGGATCACCTCTTTTGACCTCACTTTTGAGGCTACACTCCTCTTAATGCACCTCAGGATCCTAAAATGCCAGCTCATGTTTGGATTGGATTAATATTTTATTATTTCATTTCATTTTTACATTTGCTCACAGAAAACTCTAAATTCACAGATTCACAGAATGTTAGGAGTTGGAAGGGACCTTGAAAGAGCATGTAGTCCAACCCCCTTGCCCGAGCAGGATCACCTAGATTAAATCACACAGGAACTGTAAGCAACTGAACTCTATAAAAATAAGTATATTACTAACCTGTCCTGCAAACAGTCCACAGACACCAACAATGCACAGGATGTTGAAAACTGCTGAACCAACAATGGTCCCTACTCCTACATCTCCATGAGTGATAAATACACCTGCAGATAGAGTGAAACATGCATCACCACCTCTGTCATTTTATTTTAAGTCATGCGCAATATCTTAAAACACGTATTAACTGCGAACAAGAGATTCTTTCCAAGTTCAACCAAAACTTGTTTCATAATAAATGTTTCTCTGTGGAATATTTTGTGCTTTTCGTCTAGCTAGCAGCTCCCCATTTTTTGGCTTAACATTTCTACACATGTATTTTTAATGAAAAAAAATCTAGTTAGTTAGTTAGCTACTTAGTTCAACAATAAGCCCTGTATTTTACAGTTTGGTAGTTAGTAGTGCACTAACCCATTCAAATAAACATAAGACATCTCCAGTCACAACGTGAACATGGTATTTATTTCAAATAGTACAGAAACCTTTCTCTCAGGTATTTAATATTTAATGTGTTCTTCCTTGCAATGTCTCATGAGAGTAAGAGATTCTTACCTCAAGTAGCCACTCTGAGTGCAGTAATGTGTGCCTTCTGACTCGAACAGACAACCAGGATTCAGGCTTAACCTGTAGTACTGACTTTCAGATTTCCCTTAGTACTGAACATACCTATGCCTCAGATACCTATTTGCAGTATAATTGCATCAAAATGACAAAAAATTAATGTCTGGACTGGACCTCCAGGGATTATCTAATGTAATCTTCAGTACTGAGACAGAATCAAAGATAATGTGAATGCACTACAGAGCAGCGTCTGCTTGTGCTTTAAATCTTTTGATGAAGGGAACCTTAAAGGTTTACACTGGCTACCTTTCAGTAAGCTAGCTGTGATGTTATAATGCATTCCGTTAGACTGCATTTCTCTAAAGTTTGCAGTAACATCAATAAGGGTAGTAACAGAAAGCCTACTAAGGCTTTACAAAGGACAGACTTTTGCTGCTTTCTCCCTTCTTTATCACTGTAATCCTGTGCCCTTCCTTCTCTTAATAGGTACTGATTTTGCCATTTAGACCTCCTCTCTATACCAATAATCTTTAATATTTCAGGGATTGCTTCAAATAATTCTGCAAGTAATATATACCATGTCCTTCTGCCTTATCTATACAATAATTTGTTCTTTTCCTCTGCTCCCTGTTCTCCTACTTCCTTGCTAAAATTAATTCCCTTTATTGGTGAAAAAAATTAGCCAAAGAGGCATCAAATATCTCAAATTCCCTCTCAGACGACTGTAACAAATCTCTTCTTTTACTTCCTATGCTCAGAATCAGCCATTCGTCTCTGTGTTTTGAGAGGAGATTCACAGTTTCATGAGATATTTTGAGTAGTTAATTATACCATGAACCACAGACTAGCTGACAGCTGCAATTGCTGATTATAATTTGACAGAAGAATGGTAGCACTTTTGGATACCTCTGCTTGATCTGCTGCTGATTTTTCAACAGCAGATCTCATAAAAACTAGTGTGTGGGCTCCATACCTATAACAGATGCAAACAGTTCTGGAGTGGAGCTCCCTGCTGCCATAAATGTGGCTCCAGCAACATCTTCACTCAAATGTAATCTCTGGAAGAAAAGCAGTGGTAATTTCAGCAGAGCTGCTGTATTTACATTTCACAGTTCTGCAGTTACAAAGATAGTGCTGTTAAAGGATTAACAATCACTATGACACAAAAATAGACACTGCCTTTGAGAGGGCAAATACACTTTGGGCAAGTAAAATGTTTATACCCTAATTCAGTGAA
Source organism: Heliornis fulica (assembly GCA_013399135.1). Taxonomy (NCBI): domain Eukaryota; kingdom Metazoa; phylum Chordata; class Aves; order Gruiformes; family Heliornithidae; genus Heliornis; species Heliornis fulica. Next base: position 585,787 of record VXBZ01005295.1, on the reverse strand, counting down.
GTGTCAGGTAAAATTACCTACTTACATATAACTGAATTGCCAATTGTGGCTTGCACATAACTCACTTGAAACAAGAATCAGCACATTCAGAAAGACTGTAAACTTCGCAAATTGTTTTCATTAATTTTGAAATTCTAAACACAATCATTCAAGAATTAAGGGCAATTCTTGGGGCTTCTAAAATTTGAAAATAAAAATATTTAAGAGAAAAATATAACCTCTGTGAATAAATCTTAAAAACTGCAGGCCCGATTCTGACTTCCCTTTACAACTATGTTAATCAAGAGTCAGTCCGCTGACACAGTGGACAGAATTAGTCCTATTAGACACAGAAAGGTCCATGTACTGTACACAGATCTATTTTTATGACAGTGCCTCACAAGCTCTAACAGGATTTAGATAACTTTGAGTTCTCATACCAGCAGAAACATACATAGTTCCAGAAATGGGCTACATCAATTTAATACCATATGAAAACGTTTCCCTTGAGTAATAAAGAAGGTTTTATGGAGGAGGTTTATTTCCTTTTTGAGAGTCTCTAGATTCACCTCTAGTAGCTTATTTCCCTTCCAAGAATAGAAATGTGATTAGTGTCAAAAGGACCAGTACAGAAATCCTGTGTTTTTCAGGCAGCATGCAACATTTTGAGCTGAAGAAAATGGCATCCTACAGAACTTGACAAAACAAACACAAGCCATTCGATCTATACTGTTGCAGAAGCTCAAACCTAGGTGTGTTACCTGAGTTCTTCTTAGCTGTTTTAATGTTCAGCAGAACATGAGACAAGGGGCATAGATTTTATGAAGAATCAGCGACAACATAATTGGTATAACCCAACTGGTACAACTTAATTATAGCATATAAGGTGTAAGTTAAAGACAAAAGCATCTGAAAAGGGACATGAAAGATCCCTATTCAGTATTTTCTCCTTTTGGCTGCCTCCTTTATTCTTCTATTTGTTCTTCTATTGACAAATGCAAGTAAATAGCTCTGAGCAATGCTAATAGGAATTAGGAATAGGAATTTCCATAGGAAAACAGATTTTTTAACTAACTACAGGAGCTTTTCAGAAAATTTTCACTTGTATTTTTGTTAGAAAACAAAGGAAATGAGATGTTCATTTTGCTCTCAAAATGAAATTCAAATCTGGTTTTGTATTTTGCATCATTTTGTACTAGTTCACCAAAGCCTTACATAAGATTTACATGCCAAGTATAGATTCTTCTCTGTCCCAATCAACTCAATTAGAATATTACATGCAATGTTGCAAAGTCTTCTCAACAATTATGTAAAGAAGTTACATTTATTTTTTCATAGAAAATATGTGTTCTCATTCCATAGCAAATCAAAGTACATATTTTTCTCATGCATTCTCCCTTTTCTCCACTTTGTGCAAGCACCACACAGGCATGATACAGTGGTAGATGTGCAATAAAATCTGTATAGCCAATAGGTTAATTTGTCTACGCATAATTTCTTTTCACAAGTGACTTTTGAGACTAGGAGCATAGTAATAAACCCAGCACATGCATATGCTATATTGATCCTAGCTACATGCTTCAGGTATTCAAGAGAGAGTTTTGCCACCTGATCTCAAGAAATCTTTCATTTTATCTGAGTGTGGCTAGGGGATCACTGTGCTCAAGCCACAGGTTCATTTTCTGATGGAAAGCTCAAATCATTTGAGAAGGATTGAGACCAAAAAGTTGAAAGAAATAAACTCAAACAATAGCACAAAATGTTTGATTCTATACCAGTCTCTAAATACATTTCCAAAGGGGGAATAAAGTTCTTTAACATACCTCACAAATTTTCTCTAACGATGGAACAAAGAAGTCATCACATACTATCGCCAAAGCATAGAACATATAAAGAGCCTGTAAAAAAAAAAAATAAATGCAGGAAATACTTCAGATTTTTCCTGCATGTGAAAAGAGGAAAGGCACAATGCTATATATATTCAGACTAGCAGAAATATATAGCTTAATTTTTTACTCTATTCCAAATAGAAATCCCTCTGCTGATTATTTTATGGCACAAAAGACAGATTCCTCAATGTAAGATCAAGATTAGGACAAGAATATTTCCCACACCCTAGAAAAGGAAAGGTAACGTGACTGACAGAATGAAGAGCCACAACAGACTCATATAAAGGAAAGTATCAGGCAAGGCTTACAAAGTTACATTGTTACTATCTGTGCTTTCAGTTAATTATTTGACTAAATAATTAAATTGAAAGCAATGGCATGTTGATTAACAATACTCAAGAAATAATCACACCTGGAAATAAGTGGACCCTGACCATGGCTCACTACACCAAACCACTCCAGAATGATGCTGTTTCCCTGCACATATGATTTTCCTACTATCTTATGTGGCTTTACATGTCATGCTTTTGCAATGGGCGAAATCCTGCTGTTGTTCACTAGTCATAACCCCTTATTACTTTACTTTCCCTGAGTTGAGAATGCCTGCATAATTTTTTCTACAATAAAATATAAAACTCCACATGACAATGCATCTTTTGCATAGAGGCAGTATAGGAAAGAAAATCAAGCATCTCTCATATCCTACTTGATGTCATCAACAAAGAAATTCTAAACCCTTTTTATAAAAGACAAAATATATACAAATACAAGTTAGTGGAAGAAACCCCTCTGTGATCCAAGCAGCCAGAATTGTATCTCCAAGAGGATAAATACACAGGCACCATAAATCCAGACTTGCATATTTTTTTTAGATAAATCATAGAATCATTCAAGTTGGAAAAGACACTTAAGAGTTGAACTGTTAACCAAACACTACCAAGTCCACTACCAAAAAATGTCCTTAAGATGTTACCTTTAGAGCATTTGCACCCATATAGACATATTAGAAATATTAAACTCAAAGTATTGGAAATATGTTAATATATACAGCACTCTATTTAATAAGGCCACTAACTTTAATATCTTGCAAGACAAGTAAAACAAAAATGAAGCACAGTAGAGGGAAACTTACGGCAATGATATGAAGCAGAACTCCTCCTTGCTGCCGCTCTTTATTTGTAAATACATCTTCGGGAAATTCATTAATGGCTGAAAAATACATATTTCTTTAAACTTTATGGCATCTGTAAATGGAAGACTGAAAAATAAGGATGCATCTGTAGAGATACATGACCAAACATAAGTGTATCTTCCAAGCACTGGTCATTAAATCATTATTCAGAAAGAGATGTTCCTTTCTACAAGGAGTTGTAGATGTAGGTTTTCTATGAGCTAAGCTCCACAAGGTTCTTATGAACTTACTATAATATACTGAATGTCAGGAAAGGAGGCAGAGAAAATATATAATCATCTTTCCCATAATCAACTCTGCCAGTTTGAAGAAATACTTAAGGGCACAATATACAATATTTATGCTGACACATTTCAATGGCAATTTTTTCAATTTCTCAATATAATTCTGCAACCAACAACCATAAATATAGAAACCAAGAATTTGAGATATGGTTGATCTTTTTAGCTATTAAATTTCAAACATTCTAAAACAGACTAATTTTCAGAAAATGTTACACTGTAACTCTTTGAAGAATACACATTTTAGTTCTCTTAAATTTGAGTTACCTGTAATCAGCAAATACACTTGGTAATCTTAGCTGCAGTGAAGAGATAATCTAGCTTCAAAGACCTGCATGACTTCTCATCTCCTCAGTCTTCAAATTTCATAGAAATACAAAAATGCCTCTTCTCGTCTGTACTATTCACACCTACATATGTTGCATACATGTAGGTTAACAAAGAACTGAACAGTGTCTTCATGCACAGTTGATGACCCCATAGGTCTGTTTTTATCTCAGTGCTCACTACCATAAATGTTTTATTTCTTTCATTAATATACTGGCATTAGTCAGTGTTTAAAACATTATATACATAAATCAAACCTTCCTTCTGAAAGGTCAAATTTACCATTTTATGAAATCTCTCTTGCTCTTCCAATCTAATATTTGAAAGCCACTAGAGTTTTGTTTAAAACTAATAATGGTCTATACAATATTTATCAAAACATAAAAGTTCACTAACAATGTCTGACTGCAATTCCTCTACTGAGTTTCATTAGGGTCTTCAGTAAGACCCATTCTTACGCTTTTATTCTGACTGGAATTGCCATCCGCACTTGATAATGTTGAACACAGTTTTCCCAAGATATAGGTGGATCTTTTATTTTAAACCTAAGAAAACTACAACTATCAAATCTATACCAAATTTAGCATAGGTACTCCTGAATGTGATTTCCTACTCCTATGTAAATGTTCTATTTCTGGTTCTGCTTCTGTAATCACCATAAAAAAATGAAAGCAATAGGGGATATAAACACACAGATGCATCAGTACAATAGAACAAAAATACCCAGATACTCAATGCATTACAAAATGCCATTCAAGGGTATGCAGAGTGCTCCTGTGCCTATAGGAGTAGGCTACTGCATTGTATATATGTATACTTGCTTTGCTAGCTGACAAAAGTAAAATTTCTTAGTTACTCCTTCCACATTAAATAAAGTATGGCAAAAAAAATTAAGCAGCACTCAAAGCATGTGGTTTTAAATAAATTCTGCCCATTAACAAGTAATATCAACAAAAATTATTAATAACTCAAAAATGCATTAAAGAGACTTGTTCTTTGGAAGAAAAGACCTGGAGCTATGCCTACTGGTTATTCCATATATGTTCCACATATGGTTCTTCCATCACTGGCTGAAATACCATGCCCACATGGATGCATTCAGGACATGTTCAACATTTTTCTTATTGCATCCCGTTTGTCCTGTTTCCTCCATTCAAGCTGTAGCTGTGAGAATACACATATTCCAGGAACATAATAGGACAGCAGGGACCAGAGCCGTGGCCTGACCTTCCAGCAACAATAACATGACCTTGCACATGTGGTACACCCTTCTACATACTCTGAGGAAAAGCTTTGCAGCTCCCATCACTGGTGCTTGTGTCAGGAGCACCATCCCCCTTATTGTCACCATATACCACAGGGAATATATCTCTGTCCCGTAAGTTGGCAAAACCGATGTGTCATCTGGGAGGCTATTAATAACCTACCTGCTAATCTCATTCAGTTGACTATAAAATATTTCACAGATTAAGATTCAAAATAGTTAAGACAGTACAAACTGAATTTTCAAGAAGTATGAATAAACTTCACTACCTTTCTAATCTTTCTAATGTGACTTTACTTACTCAAAGTTAGTAATAAATAGGAAATGAGAACACCAGAAGATGTCAAAGGTAAGAGACAGCAAATAGAAATGAGCCCAGGAAGCTGATCACCAAGCAAAAGCAAACAAGCTTCACTGAAGACTATCTTGCTTCATCAGCAGTCTGGTGATATAGTGTTTGTAATTAATAACTGCTTGTAATTAATATCTCCTTGCCTCACAGAGGTAAATGTAAATGAATGAAGATTAAGATTTTCTCAAATATAATACTCTTCTCTACACAGAAGTCATGCAATGCAATTCCCACACAGAGACACTACCAAATCTTTAAAAGTCAGGGAAATGAAGCACGGCTCTGAAGCTTGACAAGTAAGATTTCTTTGTTAATGAAATGACCACCCGCCAGAGAATACCAAGGTAAAGTTTGGAGCTTTTCAGTATAAGCATTTTCTGTCTTTATGGCTTTATTATCCAGATATTCACAGGTTTGTTATAACTGTAATCTATAAAATCTGTATACCTCATAAACATGTGTTCATCTTTATTTGCTTTCTGTATTGTGGTTTTCATATCTTAAACAAAGATTTGTCTTTCTTACCTACTGCTATGATAGCCTGGTGGCTCATGAAAGACTCTTCAGAGTCCTTTGCCTCCTAGCCTAGCCCTTGGAATCAGTATCACTTAACTGAGGGCGGCATTGGTATTTCCTCATCTGTATGAGCTGACAGAGGGGATGTGACATTATCACGCAATTTGAAAGAGCATGGTCTGCTCTCGTGGTACAATCTTACATGTGTGTACAGCAGGGCACCACTCTGCTTCGTGCAGAGACATTTTCCATGTATGGGAGACAGACCTATCTGGCAGCCTGAGTGGGAGCTACATCTCCTCAGTTTCCACTGAAAAGAGACAGAACAGATGGGAGAAAGATGAAATGAAGAGTAGTACATCTAATGGTGCTAACCTTTGCCAAGAAAAGGAGGAGAACGTATACCAATCATCTCAAAATCAGCTAGAAATACAGAAATATTTATCCTGCTGGTACTGTTATGAACCCATGGCTCCTGCAGCTCATCTTATAAAGCACAGATTTACTGAGGGGGAAGGAGGGCACCAAGAAAGCAAAGTCTATTCTGGATATGTCATCATTCTGCAGCTCATTCCCTCTCCCCAGCCATAAAATGAGATGGGAAACAAAAGCAACTTATCCAGACATGACTTGGAGGGAACACTGCCACCTTTTTCTCTGCGTGATGGAAAGAAAAAAATCCTTGATTATGCCATAACAGAATGGATGATCCACCTTTGATAAAAAGCTCAGGCTGAGCTGTCTGTGGCTAAAGAGCTACACAAGGCAAGCAAAATAGCATACCTCGGGACAGAATATAATAGCAGCTGCACAGCTTGAGCTGTCTACATGGCTCTGGAAGATCTGGTATGCAGCAGTCAGGGTAACCCAGGCATGCCAGCGACACCTGTCCAGACTTAGGCTTTTACCGGATTACTTCTGGGTACCATCAGAGCATTGTTCCCATATGCCCTATCCATACTGTGACAGGCAGTCTGCCAATGAAATTAAGTTTCAAAATCTCCTAAGCCTGACAGAACATCTCAACAACCACGTGGACCTGTGGTTTTATAACCTGCCTCAGCATGTGATTTCTTCACCTTATCAGCAGTTGATTTACAGAGGCAACAAACATGCCAACTCTTAATACCTGCTAAGCGTTCAAGCCTGTTACAACTAATTTCTCCTCATGGGGAAAAGAGACCCGTAGCTGTTTGAAAGGACACATGAAAATTGGCTCCACTCTGCCTCTGCAGGATGGGAGCTAAGCAAATTATGCACACAGAAGCCCACTTCTCCTTTTAATGCCTGCATGCTTTTCCTCTGCCCTTGCTCCTCTATCCCCTCAGGACATTCCATCTACACATTGCAATACCTAGTCCTTTGCCTTGATATTCCAGGGTTGTTGATTCACCCAGAGCAGAGATATAAGGGGAAGAAGCATATAATTCCACTTTTACCCTTCCTATAACCATATTCACAAGCCAGCTTGAATATTTCAAATTTGTGTCATTTGTTTAAGCACTTCAAGCAGCTTTGGTCAGAAGTGCTAGGTGTATTCTGCTTATGTGCAATTCCCTTTTCACACTGCACAGCCTCGTCTTCCTACAGCCTAAAGTTGCATTCACGAACGTGCATTTGAGCCTCAGTGACAGCAAACTCCTCACTGTGTGCAGATATGATCTTCTTCATACCTGTCAAGCAAATGCATGCATCGTTACCCAGTGTCAGCAGCAAAGCGTCAACAGTTTGCGCACCAAGAGCTGAACTTGGAACAGCCTTCACAGCCCTGAAACTTGCACTAATTTCTAATTCTGTACTATTATGTTAGAAGACACGAGTGAACGTCATAAATCATCACTTCTACCAACCACATCTCTCTGAATGCAGGGGTCCTGTACGAGATGAGTTACAATGAATGGCATAAGTATGTCTTAGAAGCACCTTTGCTTTCAAAACATCTGTGGCTTTGGCGCATGTTGTTCTTCAAAATCAGTGCACCGAGAAGACCTTTTAAAAAAGATTAGCCAGTTTGAAAGCATCATGATGGCAGTGAGAGAAACTCCTCCCGTATTCTTTTTATGACTGATGAAGAACGTCAGTCCCGTCACATTTCACATATTAGTTCAAATGCTGAAGTGGTGCAGTCTCAGAAATTACTGTGGTGACTTCCCTACAGGTGTGTAGGCAGTCTTGGGGAGTGGCATGAGACATTCATCTGATCTTGCATAATGTGTGTACTGTCACTATTGTGATGGCAATTGTATATTTTAGAAAAGAATGAGATTGCTTTTGTTCACAGAAATGTATTGACTTGTTTTATTTAGGTATTTCTGCCTTAACAGTGGAAACAAATCAACCTGAATATGATATTATCACAGTGAAACTAGTTTGCTTATATAACAAACGTATCATACCAATGTCCTCATTTTTAACACTACTTTCCAAATCAGATATAATAAATTTTAACAGTCATAACAAAATCATAAATGTGCCACATCACATTAAAGCGCTATCTTTTACAGAATTACAGCATGCCTAAATTCATGAGAGAAAAAAAATCACACAAATCTCAAAATTTAAAATAACCCTTTCTAGCATCACAAGCTAATTCTGAATTGTCAGTGGAGAAAAATTATATACTTAACAAGTGCGTTCACATATGGAAGCTAGTAACTTAATCTTACACAGACCAAAGGAGAACAATAAACCCACTGATAATCCTAGGTGCCATCCAAGAAAAATTAAAAAAATATCAAGCTTTAAGATGTCATTCCCATTAGACAGCTGTTTCCAGTTTTCTGAAGCAGGTGAACGTGGATTTTTCCTCAAATACTCAGTTCAGCTTATGCTGGATACTAATCTAGACATCAGTGTTAAAACAAGTCAGGAATGGGCAATTCAATGAAATGCATGCATTTGTTTGAAAAATTTTGCAAGAAAGTTCCTTTAGTGATAGCTCTCTAGTAAGCTGGTTTCATGGATTTTAGCACCTGGACAGCAGCACAGTATCCAAATGAAGTACATGAAGTACAATGAAATGATAGGAAATAACACCCAACTTCTTTGAGAGACATTTGTGCATCAGCGTAACACTGTGTGATGCCAAAGATCAAACTTTCTACTTGTAGCCAAAGTACCATATGGCAGGAGGCACATTAGGCATCCTCCTCCATAGCCCTCACTTCACAAACACAGTTATGAGCAATTTTCATCTCTGTGGTATAATTCAATTTGCACCGCTCAACCAAAAGAGGACTGCCAAATGTGATTATCTGTGTGATGGCAAGTGGCAGCTTATAAAGAAAATAACTGATCGACTCTAAACTATTAAATCCATTTTTGCAAAGGACTGTGTATTAATGAAAGAGCCTTCAAAACTCTCCTTCCCTCAGTATGACATGAAAATATCTATACAAAACTGGATTAGTTACAATAAACAGTAGCACGAGTATCTTATTAAACCCTGGACTTAGGCTTAAATTTAGTTTTTCTTCTCCTTTATAAAAAAGAACAATATTTGCACTCATTAAGGCAATGTCAAACAATCAAATAAATATACATTAAAATGCTTGCTTCTGCTGTCATTACACTATTCTGAGCCAAGATTGCCAAAGCAGTTCAATCACTAGAACGGGTCAGCACTGGTGCAGCTTATTTGGACATGTCATCACCCAGATGAGGGAGAATAACATGGTTCATCCTCCACTCAGGACTGAATAATCATTCTAGAATAATGTGAACAGATTTAAATTGTACTACCTCATAATTGTTCTGTGAATTAATCACAAACATCAGTAAAAACTTGTCTTTGACCTTTTTAAATGCAGTTAGAAAGTGATGTCCCTGGCAAGTTCACTAGCTTATAGGAAAAAAAGTTCTGGAAAAGATTTGATGACTGGATTAACTGAATTCACACAAGAAAGGACAGTTATTAAAAGGTCAGGCAATTTTTCATCCCAACAGAAAAAGAATGGTTTTCTGTTTCTCAGAGACAAGCCTTCCAGCTGCAACCACGCTGGTGAATCAAACATCACTTGCTTTCAATGAGTTGTTGGTATTACAACCTCAAACTCAACAAGGTCTTGTTTTGGTGGGTATTTTCTTCCCTGTAAGACTTCAAAATCTCTTCTGGATTTGAAGGGCAGAAAGCATTTATGCTAGTTGTTCAGCCTATTCACTCATAAACTCAGCTTGCACACCCCTACACAATTAGACCAGAAGTCTGCTGCCAAGGAGAGGCTGCGATGTCTGCAACGTCAGTAATATCTCACTGATTGCATTACAAATATATTAGTATAGATGCATAGCCAGGGAAAATGACAGTCTGGTTTCAACACCAGAGGGCTTTAAATATCCACCAGGCAAGCTGTAGTACTTCACTGAAAAGATTAAAGAAAGTGTAACAAAATTTTAAGGCACTGTGGACTAGTCACCCTCTTTGAAACAAACACTCCACTTGGCACAAAAGGAGGGCATTTTTACAGAACGTGGGTTCTAAATCCATATTTTTTTACTGAATTAGAGCTGCTTTTATATGTAGTGTTGTTGTATTGTACCTAATGAACAGCTCAACAGCCAGAGCAGACCATTACCTCTCACTTTGTTCCCCAGATGACTTTCAGCAGGCGTACAAGGAACAAGCACAACGAAAAGTGGTCCTTGACAGATTTCCCTACACCGTGGAAATTCTTAGCTGAAAGAATCTCTTTTCTGTGCCTGAATAAGCAAGCAAGACGGATCAGTTGAGTGAACATGGCCCAAGGATGAAGTCTCCTTCTTCTATGAAATCTGAAGAGCTCATTTGGCAGATGTCCCCCATTTCAAAACTAGGATGTATTATTAGTCCACTGATGCCATATAACAATGGGATCAAAACTGCCCTTCAAAGACAAAAAAAAAAAAAAAAGCTGACTACCAGTGGCAGAGCTAATATGAAATATGATAACATAAGTGGATCTAGAGTGGCAGGAAATAACAGTTTTCCTCAGAGCTGATATCACTAATATTGATTAATGAACATCTCTGCTTGCAAACTCACTACAGAAATATTTTTCTATACAACCAAGTTCCTTCTTCTGAACCTTCTCCAGTGAATAAAATTGTGTGCTCCTACCTCCTTATACCTGCTGGAGATGGAACTCAAACAAGACAGAATATGAGGCTATTTCCTGCCTGGCACATCCTCAGTAGAGGTGACAACCACATTCAAACGACTGCAAAACGACTAGCAAATTTTGACTTGACCAAAATCAGACTACAGATGAAGCCTGAACTGCTGGTATCTAGAAAACCTAGCTGGTTACTTGAAAACTAAACAGATTGCATGTAGAACACACTGACAAGGAAGAAACATGCAACCACAAGAGCTGCCGGAGCAGATAGCTTTCAGAATAGAAATGCACTTTAAATGGAACTGTGTTATCGTGCCTTCAGCACAGTTAATGAATAATAATAGGCTTTTGAATCCTTTCTACTTCAGCAAAGCTTATTTAAAACCAGCTGGATTGGTACATGCTATTCTTTTTCCTCAAATGCATGGAAAAGGAAATTAAATTCAGTATTTTATATCTGTAAAAATATATATCTCTCTATATAAATATAGAAATAAATATGCATACACTATGTATATGAATTATATATATTTGTAATGTATGTACTGTATATGTTACGTGTATTTTATATTTATATATATATATTATAACCCAAAATCACTGTTTTCTGATACCAAATCCAAGTAGGGATTTTAACCACCCACTGAAACCCCACAAAAAATGTAGAGTATATCTTCTACCAGGTGAATATTAAGTTTAAAAATCTAGTTTTCTAGAAACAAATGGACATGGGTAACAAAGCAACAGCAGACTTTAAGTCAGGCCTACAGAGACTAAACAGAGAAAGGCATAAAGAAAGTCAGGCATGGGTACTGTTTTAATTTTCTTTACTAAGAAGTTTTTCTTTCTGGATATACAAGGAAAATGCTGGAAGGCCGAAGTAAAAAGACCTACTTAAACATTTATTCCACCCCCTTACCAATTCAGGATTGTTTCCACCAATGAGGGTTTTTTTGTCCTTTGTCCGAAAAGTTCCATCAATCAAGAGGAAACAGGTAAAATACAAAAACCTAATAATGAGGCAGAGGAAGCCCCTCAAGGCTAGGTGACCTTTCAGGGGCCAGAATTCCCAAGAGGTTTCAGCACAGGCAAGCCAAGATTTTCAAGGAACTCAGTTCACCATGGACACCATGCTCAGCCATTATAAAAATCCAGATTGTTGATGCCACAAGCTGAGATTGGCTGATTCTCTGAATTTGGTTTTAATTTTAAAAAGAAGTTGAATTTTGAAAAAAATCATTTCAAGTTGTACATATTAAGTTCTCAAAAAAAACAAACAAACAAAACAACCCAACTGTTAAAAAACACTGGCTCTACAATGAGGTCAGGATTTGGAGTTGAGTATTTAGGATAAGTTTTTGTTCCATGTACCCCTTGGTGCTTTGAAAAACTCATTTTCAAATGGACAAACAGAAGCCAAACAGTTTCTCTGTATGAGCCATACTTATATGGTGTAGCCAATTCTCATTACTTTGTTCCAAACCATGTGATATTTGCTTTTTATTTTTTCTCAAGCCAAGGTCCTGGAATCATGTAATTATGTAGAACATCAGCTTTCACTTAAAACAAAAAATCTGCTTCTAGCCTTTGTGGTGCTTGTGGAAGAGGCCCAAAGCCCAAAACTCTAAAAGACTTAACGAAACCCAGAAACCAAAAAACAGAGACCTAGACTTGCTGTTCACACAAACGTCACAATTTTGCAGGGCCAGGTTTACAACTTCTGATCACACAGCATTACTCCTTAGTTCATATGCTTTATTGATGATATAAAATGATGCCAACAACTTTATTATACCATAGGCTAAAGCCTACTTCCCCTTTTCCACACAAGTGATCTCACTTAAGTCAATCAAGATTTAACCTTCCACCTGCTATGTCAAGAGATTAATTTACTAGATAATATTTTTAAAATGCCAGATTTGCACAGTTTTGTGCTATTTTTCCTCAGACAATATCCCTTCAGGAATTTTCACCTTAATCCAGAAATTTAATATGGAGCTGCAAAACTTACTGGAGTAATCAAAGTTATGATTTCTTTTCAGTCCTTCTCTCTGCTAGATACTTCAGCAGCCTTGCATTGCATATGGGAAGTAAAAAGCAGGTACTTAAAAGATTTGAAAACTTCCACATATTTAGCAGAATCTTAAGTAGAACCTAAATTTTCACGGAAGGAAAGTGATATTTGTTTTTCCTAAATGAAGAGTAATTATTCCAGAATAAAAGATATATTAACCCAGAATAGGAGTATAAAGCAGGACAGTCCACTGCTAGTAGGTGTAAAGATAAGCAGTACAGTAATTACACTATCCAAAATTACAGTCCTTCTCACACTTTCTTTGTCCTTGTGAAATCCTATTCCAAGATTACTTAGTATCTGTAAATAAATGTTGCAATGAAGGTCATACCAATTCAAATGACGGAGGAGAGACATAAACCTGACTTTGAGCAGTGCATACAGGAAGCTGAGTACAAGGCCAAAGGCCAAGGAAGTGAAATTAGCAAAAGGAAAGAAAGAGGTGGAAAAAGGTACATTTAGTGATGTCACAGCCCAAACATTAAAGATTAGCACAGGGTATTTTAGACTTTAGAAGTTAATTGTAGAAGAATGTAGAGTTTAATATAACACATGCCTCTTATTCTAACCAGGTCGGCTACCATAATAAGGGAAGTACTGCCACACAAGCTTCAGCACATACGGTACAAGGCCAGCTGGAAGCCTTGATATATAGGTCATAGCTGGAGCTCCTGCCTCACTGCTGCTGGTATCACAGATAATTCACTTAAACTCAGCTATTTCTCCACTAATGCAAAAAAAACCTCTAGCTGAAAATCTGGAGTGTCGTTTTCTAAAAGCAAGAGTCACAGTGTCACAATCCAGTGTACACTGAAACCCATGTCAGAGAACAGCACTTCTCATGCCACAGGAGCCATCAAATCCACAGTAAATTTAAAGACTGCTAGCAGATTTTATTTTACTTCCAAACTTCATTAGCTGCCCAGCAAATTAATGGAAATACTACCTAGAGTTCTCTCCAGCTCATTCTACACTGTTTTACTGCATAGCATGCATATAGACTATGGGGTAGCCCTCAGCTGAAAATGCCCCAGATCAGCACCTCAGAAATGTATTTGTACCTGACGGATGTTTGCACTTGCCTCAACAGGCAGCAAACTACATTGTCCAGCTTTGAGAGGCAAGAAGGTTATGTTTATTTGGAGGCAAGACACGCATGGGAAACAACCACTGCCTGAAAATAACACCGAGGTAACTATATAAATGAAGTCAGGGAATTATGGAGAGTCTTAGCACATGGTAGGAAAAAGAATCAATGTATGAAAGCTAAGGAAGGAAAAAAACAGGTAAATATATACACTAATTTCTTAACAAGAGGAGAAATAAGAAAATTGCATATTCATTTAATCACACCACTAGCAGGCATTTAAGACAGATGTATTATAAAGCATTTTGAGACCACTTAAAGCAAATTTAAAAGATCTCTAGAAGTACCATCTAAAATACTCTAAAGAAGCATCATATCAAGATGGTGCACAACAAAATACAGATAATTAGGCATGGCTGTTTCTGGGGATCTTTTTTAGTCTGGTCTGAATGAGGCTAGGCTGCACATCATACTTTACATACTCAATGCAATAGGACCACATAAGATATAACCAGCTGCAAAACATACAGAATGCTTTCACACCTGCCCTTATAGGAAAAATACTGCATTACTCTTCTTTCCTAACATCATCAGCTTGTACTATCTTAATCTCATTGCATCAAGCCGTTTTGAAACTGTTTTTGCTCTCCTATCCCTTGCTTAGATAAACTGAAGAGGAAAATCAACCTCTCTAATATAGATTAGACATGCACAGGAAAAAATAACATGTGCATATATATATATATATATTCTGTTCACATTCTCTTCACATATATCTATGTAGGCTTGCCTCAAACTGTTTGTTGAAAAAAACTGCCATGCAGAAATAATGCAGTTGCTTGTATTCCTGCTGTGCACCAGAAAACAGAGCCCAAAATCACAGTACAAAATCTGTCAGAACACAGCTGCAGGAGAAGGGTAATGAAAGACTGGCATGGTCACAAAACCAAGAAACATGGTCTAGGACAGTGAGTACTCCAAGACAGCAGAGCCTCACTACAAACTTCATCTGCTTTCAGCTGATACAAGGACACCAGAGCAGGAGTCGTGGCTTTTAACTTCTGATCTGAACTATCATATCTCACCTGCCCAGAGAGCCAGCCCTAACATTTCAAAAAGTTATTTATATGCCCATTTTGGATTACTAAACCCATTAATTTAATTTACGGTGCCACTGTGTCATGAAATATACCAATAACATACCAATCTTCTTCACAGCCAGAGGGAAGACAAAATGTAGGAAAATGCCTCATACTGTTTGTACCTCCCTTCAACAGCCTGGCTGAATGTACCTGACGAATGCAGCAAGCTGACTGACCTGTCTGCGCACTTCCGTTAACTTGGATTCAAGAATTCGCAAACCAGTTACAAACACCAAGGGACATTACCTGATGAGTACCATTTTTCTCGTCTTTTGTTCTATGAAAATGCCTCCTCTGTTACCTTGCAATCATCAAATGCTGGGCATAAAATGTTGTACCTGGTTTGTGAAGCAGTAAGGCTTTGTAAACCTTTCTTGTTTCACAATGCATTACACCTATTATCTTAAGCATGGCTGTGCTTTGATCCAAGTTGGAAAGCCTGTCAGAAAGCACTAGTTACAGCTTACATTAGCAGACCTCATCAGCCACTAACACAATAACTCTGCAGTCATTCCATTGCTGTGTGAAGCTCTTGAGCTGTTTTTCCAGTACAATTGCTCTCTTCTATGCTAAACTAATCCGAAAGATATCACTGAAGTTAATTTCGCAGTAAAGACACAAGCTGAATAAAAGAACATGATTTTCCCAACAACAGGGCATAGTTAATGCCACAGTTGGGAATGACACATACCAGTTTTGTTTCCAGGAGTTGTTGCATCCACTAGACACACCTTTTCCCATTCTTACAGTGAAAGCATATACATTACAGTTTAACACACAACTAGGCAGTTGACCAAGTGACAGCTTGGTTTTTTACAGTTCAGAGTGGGTTTTTTTTTCTAAATTTAACAGTTGGGAGATTTTGAAATGTGTCTGCAGATGAATCAACAGCTTAAATGGTTCGGTGAACAAAATAATTGTATGGATTTCTTTTTTCCCCCAACATGGAGATTTTAATATATTTGCACTTGGCATACACAACAAATTCAAGTAAAACTCATTTCTCATTTCAGTTCAATTTCTGTTTTCTTAAATTCTCATTTCTTTACCGTATTTCTACTGAAAGGCTAATATTGAAATTAAGAAGCATAGCTCAACAAAAGTTAATGGAGCTTTGCTAATTTACATCAGCTTGAGGTTCCAGGTCACATATTTTTCTTTAATTAAAAAGGTTAGGAGGCATAAACAGTATAAACACTAGAGTGCACAATGTTGTTCTCAAGTATGAGTTTAGTATGAGACAAAATAATTTTGTAGAAAAATATGTGTGGATGGTGCATTTCAACAAAAACAGAAACCAATTTTTCATGGCATTTAATAACAACTACAAGGTACAAATCAAAGACCTATATTCTGTAACGGGCCAGTGCTGCATCCTGTAAGGTCATCAACACTAATCCAGCCCACCAGTTACAGAAGTTACTATTAATATCAGTCCCATTTCAATTAGACTTCTTGGTTTTTTGAGTTGTAGATCTAAGTATTCTAATAAAATTCTTGTGATGATCTCATCTAAAAAAAGTCACCACCAAAAGACGTATTTGCCTTTGCAGTTTATCTCACTGAAGACAGTTCAAGCTGAAACTAAACAGCAAAACCACAATTTACTAGACTACAGCACTATTTACATTGTGTAATAATTATAAAGAATTATCACTAGTAAGCAAAACAAAAATCCTACATAGTGAGAAATATATGTTGACATATGTTAGCCATTAATTACAATCAATAGCATGATGCCCTTTTCAAAGGCATTCACACAAGTAAGGTTATCAGAAGTCTAGTTTATGCAGCTACTATAAAAACAGCACAGACTATTTTAAATAAAGCTGAGCTAGCACAGAGGCCCTGATAAATGTTCAGGACTGACAGGACTGCTTTCTACACAACTGATGAGAAAAAGTACTGAGGCATCTATGTCAGACCAGGCTCTTTATTCTGGTTTTAATCTAGGCCGTTGTGTGCACTGTGTTTCACTAATTGCACGGTGAATCAGTGGTAGGCCTGGGTAGATGTGCTCTGAATTACTTAGGCACTTTCTTAAAACGTGAGGGCAAAAGAGTTGCCCTAATTAAGACAAATTCTTTGTAGAAAGCGATAAGAGTATCACTCCTTAAGGAAGGAAGGATAATGTTGGAGCATTAGAGAATTCAAGCCATATGCATACTGTAACACACACTGTTACCACTCCAGACTAAGCCTTACTCCTTCTACTCAAGGCATGCTGTGGCAGTTAGGAATGTGACTGCCAAACTGAAATAAACTCAATTATTTGTAGGAATACTTGTAACATAGGAGATCATCAGAGCACTCAGACACAAGTAAGTGGTGTTTTACACTGGAAATGGCCTGCCCTGGTTTTTGGTTGAGACACACTACACTTAAGACTGAGCTGTGATTGGAAAAAATCTAAGGAAATGACAGATTTTGACACCTACAGTAATAACTGTAAACCTTTACAAATACCAACTATATACAGTAATGACAGAGAAGGCTGCAGCCAAGGAGGAGTGATAGGATACTGTCCACAGGGCTCCTCTGCCACCCCATCAAGTGGGAAGAAATTTGTTTGAAAACCAAAAGCAGGTACATGTTCTGAGAAAAGGAGGATGGCACAGCTGAGACAGCAGGCTGAGGAGGTGTCAGTGGTAGCTGGAAGAACCTGAGGAGGGGGTGGTAATTACCTAAAATTAGCATTTAAGGAAGGAACAGTGTATCCATGAATAACTGATATGAACAACCACAAGATGAGTTGAATCTTTTCCTACTAAGTGCAGCCACATCAAGGTGTCAGAACATTGACTATCCTTCAGTGAATAAGGGACTGTTAAAAGCAGTGACAGCAAGAGGGCTGTAGAACTAGATACAGCATACAGGACATTAATGCCTACAGAAAATAAATAAATATACATGCACAGACTTTACAAAGTTGAATTTCCCCACACATTTGATATTCAATCAAATATTTTATTTTCCCTCAAAAAATACTCCTCCCACTTGGCAGAGATCTTGATTAAGGGATCCAGACTGCAGGAGGGAATGGTTTGGAGAAGATTCCACAAAGCCAGTTGACATGCATTTGTCTTCAATGCCAGCTGCATTTCTAGTAAGCCTTTAATACTATCATACGAACATCCTAAAGACATTAAAGTGAAATTACAGGTCTGTATATGTTAAAAATAACCAAAATAATAGCCTAATTTTGCAAGCAATTTCCTACAATTCATATAAACGAAGTAGAGCTGTAAGTCAGTGCACACAAAAATCATGCCATCATTATGGCATGTTCTTGTTAGAAGCTGAAATAATGGATTATCCTCACAAAATTCTTAAAATTCATTATTACATATACGTGCTTTGTAAAAGGTATGTACAATAATACAACAAAGGACAACAGTTAATGTCTTTTTTAAAAAAAGAAATTATGGACAAGTCTACACAGGATGAAGAGATTACTGATAAAGAAATTGCTATGGGAGTAAAAGGTTTTAGGGAAATAATAGCATGTAACAGGGAAGAAATCAAAGGCTTTTCAAAAAGACACAAAGAGGTTTGAAAGAGGACTGAAACAAGTGCAGAGCATATGGAAAGAAATACAGAAAATAAAATGAGGAGTGGGAAATTACATAAAGCATGCACACAGTAAGGAATAACTACTGAGAGGCAAAATGATGTACCATTTTTGTCTAAATATTCAGGGATGTGCTAATGAGACATGAGGACAGCCAGAAGAAATGCCTGAAGGTTCAAGAAGTGAGAACAGAAAAATGTGTAATAAGGAGGCACAAATACACATACTTGGAAATTACAAATAGGGAAGATATGATTGAATCCATTAGAGCAGAGCTGAAGATGTTATAAAGAAGAGAAAACAATAGAAGAAATATTAATTATGGTGAAATAAAAACAAAGTAAAAAAAAAATGAAAGAGGCCAAGAAAAATGAACAAAACCAAATTGATCCATTGGAACATGATGCTAAAGACAAAAAGGGCAGGGAAGCAACAGAGGTATCAACAGTATTATTAGAGGAAGCATACAGACAGGTCAAGAACTGTCCCAGTGATCTTTCTATGGAAATGGACACACAAATGGCAATTGCCCCACATATTTAATTAGGAGTGAACCTGTAGGAACCACAGATGTTCAAAACAATTTCACCAAAACACTCAAAGAACCCACAAAAATAAATAACATTTAAAGAGCCTGATGAAGCTCCTTCAGTCAGGTAAAACTTGCAGTTCAGGGCAGGTAACCTGGAAGACTTCAGTAATTTCCAGTACTGAATTCTAAACCACAGTATAATAAACCCAGCAGTACTGACTTCAGCTCAATTATTTTCATTGTGGATTTCCTCTGGACTGTACATTTTGGCCCAATTCAACATCATTCACCTTTAGATTTAGGAATCTTTTCCAAATCCAGAATCTAAATTATTTCTTGTCTAACATTTAAACAATATTAATTAATAAATTATAACAGTCGTGCTACTATTCTATTCTCAACTCAGGCAAAACCCTGACACGTAACCTTGAACAAACCACTTGGACTGAAAATTTTTTCTGTTGTGATGACTAGGATACAAAAAAGTTTTACAACTGAAGATTTCGTAAGTAACAGTACCTACATTAAATGGCAAGCTAAAATACTATTTCCCATGTTATCTAACATAAACATAAATATATCAGTAAGAAGAAATATAATTTCAAGTAATCTACTGAAATGTAGGAGGCTTGATGTTACTTGGACTTGCTGGTACTTCAATCCTTGTATCTTTAAAAGCTTAATTAAAATCAGACAAGAGCTAGCTGTGGCTTTGAAGTGTCAAGCTCTACAAACTCCGAGACTATCTGATCTGGTAGCATCTGCCTTTCCATTAGCAAAAAGAATCACTGAATTGCAGCAGCAAAAATAACACTGCTTTTTATCAGGTGACCTGAAACAGATTGACCACATTGAGCAAAGAAAGGAGTAGAATGAACTGGAAGTATCCTTTTCTAATTGGACTTCCCTGAATTTCATAACCAGGTAAAACAGCATGTTAACACAGGTTTGAAACACCTGTGCTGCCATGTACAAGTAAACCCCTACTTAATTCTCAAATACATTTGCTGTGTCTCATTCAACCATATAAATTATATAACCCTCCCGAAGAAGGGAAAATAGAATAATTTAAGGGAAAATAGAATAATTTAATCAGATGGGATCAAATTGAGTTCAAAGTAAAATAACTTTTATTAAAACACGAAGCAATATAAAGGTTTACCAGAGACATATTTGATTACAGTGCTGTCGTGAACAGCCACACATGAAACCAAGTCTGTATCAAAACAAGGAAGGATAAGGGGTGGACCTGACTTAGGGGTAGAGTGTAAATTTTTAAAGATCATCAAATATCAAAGTTCTAGAAACTATATTTACAAAGAAACANTAGGGGTTGATGTTTAAGGTGGCATGGGTTAGGAAATTTTAAGACCTGAATCTGCTATGGGTGTTCCAGTTCTGTCCCAAAGAAAAATGAATTTAGATGGACCAAAATTTTTCTTCCAGCTCTACGTTCCTCTGACTGGAGGTGCAGAAGCTCCATCTGGCTGATTTATTCAAGTGTAGATGCCCCAAAGAAAATCTGAGCATCCTGATCATAGATGCTTATTTCCGAGTAATTTCCCAACCTGTTTGCTGTCAATTCTCCAGCTTTCTGCTTCATATTTCCAGCTTGCCACCCATGCTTACCTCTGTCTCCCACTCTCTTTGCACCAAACGTCCTCTCAGCCTTTTTTAAATTGCAATTTTAATCCAGAGCCTTCCTGTCTCAGGCCCAGCACTCACAGGACCTTGCATCTCAGTCACTTTCCTACATTTTATTTTAGGTCCTAATCTGGGGAAGCACCTTAAAGCACGGGTAAACATGCTTTCTCTAATAAGGATAGGCATTAACACATGCTATACTAAGCCATGGTCTGGGGATGTGTTTCCTGTTGAAAGCTAGGTTGGTTTTCCTCAGTTGTGATAAATATATTTTTAGGTGTCCTCTTTGGCATTGTGCAAACTTACAGACCATTAGAAATAAGGAAAATGCAGTAGGGAACAATGTTTCACGTTCCTTTTCTTTTACTGAATTAGAAGTATTTGAAACTGGCTATAAAGCTGTAAGCAACAATAAAAAATGAATTTGGGTTTGGTTTGGGGCTTTTTATTTTAAAAGTCTGTTGGCAAGAGCTAGTACACATAACATTTTCCTACATAATATTCCTGTTTTTTACAATATACATACCTCTTCTTTATTACACTATATCCCTAAATAACTAAAAATCTCTTTGTCTATTCGCATCTTTCAAAAATTCTCAAAACCTGTTATTTTAAGGTAAGTTAGGTCACAACAGGATACAGACGGCCTGAGATAAACTGCTTTTATCCCTGACAACAAAAGGAAGCAATTAAGAAGCCAGAAGCATCACTCTCGGTCTTACAAAACTGCAGCACAAAAGATGAATACTTAGCAGCAAAAGAATGAAGAATCTAGGAAGCTCAAATGATAGTATCAAAAAAAGTCTAAAATTATCACGTGCAGTGTAATATATGAGATACTACACTCAGTGGATCTAGTAAGAAATTCCATTAAGACTTGGTTAAAGTAACCAACTTAAGTATTTTTAAGAAGCCAATTAACTTAGAATTCAATTGCAAATATTATGCAAACCAGAATGATCATTTCCATCTGAGAAACTGCCATACTGACAGTCTAAGAGTTCAGCTGCTAACACGGTATATAAAGAATGAAGAAAAAATAAAGTATTTAAGATATGAGAATCAAGTGATAAAGAAGAAGAAAGGAGATGAGCACACAATAATCAGAATCCTAACAGTCTTTTCAGTTATAAAGGCTGTGATTAGTACTACCTGGATGTATGTGATGCACTTTTGTTCTGAGGTTTCTATGGCTGTCTGATACAAGGCCAAAGGCAGAACTTCCAACAGCTTGCAGGTGTTCCGAGGACAAAAATTCTATTAATAGCCAATATATGCAAAAATTAAAATATGTTATTAAAACAAAATATACTCCTTGCAAAATGAAATAGTTAAACTGAATATTAAGAAAACTATTCTTTCAGAAATTTCAGCCCAATAATTATGCTTGAAGAATGAGCTCGAATATAAGATCAAGGCTCAAGATGAATTCCTTACTGCTCGTGCTATTGCTTTTTGAGAGAATCTGGACTAAATTTTAAAGTGTCAGTGAACACTTTATCTTCCCAAGAACACATTAACTTGCTGAGAATAAGAATTGCAAAATTTATGTATTACAGCACCACCTGGTGTGGCTTGCCACAGATACAAATTATAAATGGACAAAACCTACTGGGTCATCCAATTTACCTGTTACCCAGCGCAGAATTCAGCACTATTAACATAACTTTCGAGCTTCTCATCTTCCTTTTCATTGTAAATTATTTGGTTTGGAGGACATAAGTCATATCTAACCAGATTTCTGAACAATATTTAATGTACAAGCAGCTCATAAAACACAGTTTTAATTACACACATGCTGTTGGTGAATGCCATGACTTCCCAATCATGGCAATGAAGCAAGCAAAATACACGCCACTGTCTTCTTAGAAATTTAACTTCAGTTAAGTATCTCAAGCAGAAAGATGAGGAATTTCAGTATGAAGACACAAGGTGGATTAGCCAAAGTCAAGACGCAAAGTAGCATGGCCCCTCAAATCCTATGAGAGAAGGTCTTTCTAACAGGTGATGAAGGGGCATTCTGCTGAGATTACACAGAGGACACAGTACACTTAATTGCATTGTGCTTAGCTGTTTACATTGTTTTAGCAAATTATAAAAGAGAAATTAATTCTTTCATTATTCTATCAATATTAGGTAGGATGCCTTAGCAAAGAATGTCTGGAACATTGTAAAACACCTAGGTATCTGGCACTGTATGTATTGCTTTACCAAGTGCTCCATTTCCCTTACCTTTCTCTGCTACAAAAGATAATAACAATTAAAAATTACTCTATGACATATATAATCCAAAAAGCAAAAGGCCTTAATTACCTCTTGTTCTGTCATAAATGAAGAATAATTGCATGAAATCTAACAGAATGTTAACTGGTATAGATTAGCAGAAAATCTGACTCAAAAGCCTCTACTCCATCAGCCAGACCTTTCTCTTGCCAGAGACAAGGAATGAGCTGGTGTGCTTCAGCCACACTGACTCCCTTTATTGTGCAGATACCAGAGTGCTTGTGTTTACTTTTTGTCTCAGGCTACTGGTAGGGAGGTACATCTCTGGCTAGGTACAGAACAGCTAGCATCTGTCTGGTCACACAAAGTGCTGAAATTTATAACAGAACATAGAAATCTTATTTAATCCTGCCAATTCTGGTGTCTAAATATTCTGTAAAAATGGTATCTGTGTACGTGTTAATCCACTGGCCTCGATTCTGCAAAGAGCGGAGCATTTTGACAATAAATCACAATACAACTTTGATCAATAACTGGCATATCTCACTATTAACCGTCATATCTCACTATTAACTGGCATATCTCACTACAAATGTTTACGAAAGAAAAGGTGAAACTAACACTGAAGGATGGACACAGCTGCTTTCTAAACCACTCAATAGTAACATTATCTGCATTCTTGCTATGTCATTGTCACAAGTTTGGATAAAGGCCAAGCAACTTGCAGGCAGGCCTTTCTTTACAATCAAAAGCTTGCTAAGTTTCTAATTACCTCTCAAATTCTGCCAGACACTTGGCAATTTTAAATAGTTTTTCGTAATTGCAATGCTTTACAAACAAGGAATCTGGTAACCTAATCACTTCCATAAGTTCTGAGTCTATGCAAAAAAGCTCATGCATACACATCACCCATTGTCCCATAAGATAACCACCTAAAATCAGACTTGAGTATTAACACTGTCACTCAAGCTGAAACAGCCTAAAGGAACCAGTACATTTCTTTTATTACATTTTTAAATGTGAAGATCTGTTACCCAAAAGACACCACCTGCCAAGTTCTTCTGAAATACAGAGGGGTATGTTTCAATGGAAGAAAAAGCATGAATATTAGTCACAAATACACACAATGTTCAAGTGGCAATTGAAAATTCATTTGCCATTTGCTTATCCCCTTTATTTCTCATTTTATGTGTACATAAGCCATTTAACTTTCCCTTAGGACCGGTCTATGCTTATTTATTCAGCTTCTTTTCTTTGAGGTTGAAAGTATGTGTTGCCAGAACATCATCAGCTGCCAGCAATTAAATTAGGTAAAACAATATCAGGCAATTTTGAAAATCATTTTCAAAGAAGGTACTCTCTCTGCAAGAAAATTAAGTGAGCAAAATATCTGTAACCCCTTGTCAGTATACTGAAAAACTAATTAGGTCTATGCTTTTGATAAAGTAAGCTGACAAGAACCTTTCACCTCTTCCATTAGATCCTATTTGCCTTAAAAATTTCTAATCTCTCTTTTGGTGTGTCAGATGTGGTTCATCCAAAAACAAAGAAAAAGAAGAAAAGAAAAAAAAAAGAAAAGAAAGGGGAAAGACTAAGTGCTTTTGGAGTTGTACTAATGAATAATGGAAATCATACCGACCTTAGTATAAATTTTCTAAATCTAAACTTTCATGCCTAACAGTTTATCAAACATACCTTCAAAGTTACTATCAAAATAACTTGAAGATGCTTTTTAGCAAAAATAGTACAAACTGCCAGAAAGGTGGCTTTAATTATGACCTCCATTTTCTCAGCAATCTCCAGAATCTATACATTTTCCTAATAACACCAAACATATGCAAAAACATGTTTAGAGACGTCTTGTGATCCTTGGGAACTGCTGAACCTTGAAGGTTTACAGCTAATTGTGGTGTTATGTTTTGCCTACGTCTTTAGTCTGGTCTATATGAAACACCTTAGTGACTCCTAGCACACAGAGAGAAATGCCTTTCAGCTAGCCTACCACTACTTTTGATGCTAGAAGGGTAGAAACAAACCATTTAATTTAATATTAGAATGACATTCTTCATTTGTGAGCTGTCCTGCTTCAGCAAGGCTGAAAAAGACTCGACTCGGACTGGTCATATGTCCAAGAATCGGAACATCTTTGGTCCCCAAAAATGAAAAGGCAGGATGCTCATTTTCTCAGTTACTCTTTACTTTCAGAGTGTTTTCCCATTTCCTAAGAACCAAGTAAAAATAGAAATAAATTGGGGAAAAAAAAAAAAAAGAAAAAAAAAATCAAGCAGTGGTTATCTTTCACATGTTGGGTAAGATCAGTTTCTAAATGCTGTTCTTCCAAAAAAGCAACTGAGGTGGTTTCTTTCAAACAGTGCCCTTGATAGGGGATTTTTTTCAGTGCCCTCCCAATCTTCAAAACAGAAATGCATTAGTTTGTCCTCTGATTAATTCATATCAAGTCCTCAAACACATGAAAAATATGAGGTGATACCCTCGCATAAGTTTCTATCACATCAAATGCCTTTTCCTGTTTCCTAATCGGTTTTCATAGATCTGCACTTTTTGAAGCAAGAAAGGGCTTTTCTGATCAATTATCTTCATCTTCTATTTAGCCTACTGCAGGATAGGTTATGTCAAGAAACCCCACACAGTCGTTTGTTTATTAATATACTCTGATTTAAAGTCAATACATTCTGTCACTAAGTAATCTTTTCTGAAACTGGATTACACTCATTGTTAAAACATTCATTTGACTTTTACTGTGCAATTATCATAGACTTGCTTGCAATTCCATCTCCTGCTGGATGAAAGTGCCAGTTTTTCAAAGACTTCAGGACATTTATACTCATTTATATCAGGTAAGGATCTCATATTCTGGGGTACAGTTCTGCAACATTACTGCTTAAGTCATGATAAAATATAAAACTGCAAGATTTTAAAAAACTTATGTAATAAAATACTTCAAAATTGCTGATAAGCATATGGGCATTGAGGCATGCAGTTCTGTAACAGGAAAAAAGACGATGGGTTCATTTGGTGAGGAATGGGTGTCCCTTTGTCACAGAGGCAGACACAAGCTCATCTCCATAATTGTTGGTAAAAACAGGTTCTGTTCCTGACAGAGGTTCTTGGTGGATTATGCAATATATCTATATATTACAGACACAAACTTTATTATATTTTCATGCTGTTAAATCCTATTACACTAGGATATCTTAGTTGTAGACCCAAAGGCAGACACCACCGTACAAACATAAAAGCAATTACCAAATGCAGCAAATTAATTGACTTCTTATTTAGGCAAATAACAGTTACCCAGGTCTTACCTACATGAAGGTGGTAAATTTACATGCCTTTTTTTCTTCATTTTTCACAAGGGAAATTGTTAGGCTTGTGTGCAAATCCTTGTACTACTAAAGAACAAAGTGATCACTAGCGAGACTGATGCTACTCCTTGGTATTCTACCCAGAGTTAAACATCTGCTACAGACTGTTTAGTGAAAGCAACATCCCATGACACATCCTTTCAGCTCACCCCAAAAACCCTCGCTCAGCTGGATAACCGTCTGATTTGCAGTTCAGTTATGGAGGCTAACCACAGTGTCTAAGGCTAGAAAGACTCCATGGCTTGCAGCTTCCCTTTAAATGAAAGGCTAATACTTACCAGATGACCCCTGCGAGGCTGCTGGTGAGGTGTTGAACCCCAGCTACACCGCTAAAGCGTCAGAACTGCAAAAAAGCTTATGCTGCTGTGAACCCGTATTGTGAAAAAAAATCACAGAATTGTGGGGTTGGAAGGGACCTCCAGAGATCATTGAGTCCACCCCCCCTGCCAAAGCAGGTTCCCTAGAGCAGGTCACACAGGTTGGTGTCCAGATTGGTCTTGAATATCTCCAGAGAAGGAGACTCCACAATCCCCCTGGGCAGCCTGTCACCCTCACAGTGAAAAAGTTTTTCCTTTCATTCACATGGAACTTCCTATGTTCCAGCTTGGACTCACTGCCCTTTGCCCTATCACTGGCCATCACTGAGAAGAGCCTGGATCTGTCCTCCTGACACTCACACTCAAGATATTTATAAACATTAACGAGGTCACCCCTCAGTCTCTTCTCCTCCAAGCTGAAGAGACCCAGCTCCCTCAGCTGGGTTCTCATAAGGAAGATGTTCCACTCCATCATCTTTGTGGCCCTGCGCTGGACTCTTCCAAGGAGTTCTATGTCCTTCCTGAACTGAGAGTCCCAGAACTGGACACGATATTCCAGGTGCAGCCTCACCAAGGATTACATACACATGATTTACAAATACATACATATGAATAATTTTAATAAGGAAAATTAATCCATAGGCTACATTAGACATCCCTACCAAACTTCCCTATGTCAAGAACATTTCAAAAGCAAGGATTTCAGGTATAGAAAAAAAAAACCCTATGTCTGAATAAGCATTTACTCATTACTAATGTGCATATGAATCAAAAAGATGCACATATAACACTGTTCTGTTTACACAGTTCAGCTGTTTTCCATATCTGAAAATAACAGTACCTAGGTTGCATGCATGAACGCTATCAGACCCAGGAGGAGTACAGGAGGAAAGCATATTGAAAATGAAAGAAAGGGTAAAAGGAAGGATAATTCAGCGATAACATGACAATGGTCAGATTCAGCAACTCAGCGATATTTTCTACAGGTGGGCTGGGGAGAGAGAGTGAAGGAGACACTGGGAAAGCAGGGAAGAAAAAAATAACTACAGATTTACAGTCTTTTGAAAATAACTGGAATTAGCAGTACTTTAAAATTAAAAAAAAACCATGTTATTTACATATTAAGAGAAGGTCCTTTAAATTAGTGTATTTAAAGAGAGCAACAAGTGCAGAGATCCCGCTTTTCACTCCCAGTGCACTGACACTCTTTCCAGTCTCTTCAGCTGGATGTAGGGGAATTGTCTTTAATTAATTCTTGAGTGTTCAGTGAGAACTAGGCACTGCTGTGAAGAGACCATACTGAGAAGTACTTATGGGATAGAGAGAGAAATATGTAAACTTGAGCATCTACCAGAAGCCTAAACTAGATACTCATGGATTTAAACAAGAGTTCGGCTTTTCAGTAAGTGTTGAACATTCCTACAGTCCAGAAGTCCAGGTTATTCTAGAGATTAATGATATTAATTGAAAAGAGAACATGTATCAAATAGACCACTATTACTCCCTATCATAACTGGAGTAATGGCAATCTATTAACAATAAAAATCAAGCTGTTTCCTTGCAGAAAATGCTTATGTACCTCAATTATTACCTAAGAAAAAAATAAATGAGAGCTACAGTGTGGTGAAAAGTGGTAAAGCTGATAATATGACAACCAAACAGATCTTTAATGTTCCTTAGTTACAAAGTGAGTTTCATCTTAAAACCTCAACAGCACCACAGCTTTGTCCTAAACTTTTACATTGTGAAATAATAATCCACACTAAACCCTGACTGACTGTAGCCAAACGGAGCTTTGATTCAATATAAAATGGACCAAATTTCCTAGACAATAAACTCCAAGTTCTTTCTAACAGGCACAAGAGAAACAGCTGCAGACAGGCACTGTTTAATGCTGAAGGCACTGTGTATAGTTGTAAGCCCTAGACATCTGGAGATCAGCAAGATGAGTTCTGCTTCAGCTTTAATTCTCTGGTTCCAGTGGCTTCGGTATAGGATGCCACGGAAGGTTTGATTGATGAAACTGAGTAGATTTTAAAAACCCTGCTTAGATGGAGAAACCCTTGACCACTGCCATGCAAGAGGTGACTCTTTGCACATGATCTCATCAATGAAAGACATATAAGTAAGTGGTCCCCAGAAGTAGTATAGCAATTTCAGTGTTTTGTAGAAGTGTCTCTGAAATGCATTGCCACTGACCAGAAGACAGAGTCATGTAACTCCCTACAACAAAATGCAGAGCTGCTTTTGACTGACCTTGTTACAACCTGTATAGTATTTTGAGCTGAACCAAGAGAAGGAACTAATAATCTAATGGTAATTCTCAGTGATAAGAAGTTGAGTGTAAACAACTGTGCATATTTTTTTTCTTTATTTTTTATTACCCCAATTCAACAGAACATTTAAATTTGCTCCTGTCAGTAAATATCTAGAAGCTTTTTTGAGTTGGGCCCCAAGGTAGTCCCAAAGAGTAGAGAAGGCTCTGTATCTAGAATCAATTGTATCTAGACAATTACATTGTAGATGACTTCTCAAACCAACATAATTCTGAAGCTTATTTTCAAAATAGCAACAAGGGCCTCGAATCACACACTTGTCTGTTACACAACTACAGATTTTTTTGCTGCTTAGTATTCAGAGTTTACTCACACTGTCATAGAGCTATTTCAAATGGAAAATTTTCATGACCATGTCATCAGAAAGAAATTACCTGCAAGACCACTGATTTTTTTGATGTGGTACAGAAAGTAATTAGTTGGCATTATTTATGCCTTTTAAAATTGCAAATTTCTGCAAGACAAGAACAACTTTTCAAAACTTTAAATACTATGGAAGATTAAATAGTGTTTGCAAATTCTATTCACTAGGAAGAAGAAAAATGGAAGAAAAAAAATCATAGCAATGAGGGGCACAAACAGTTCTGTTCTACAATCTATCCAGCCACTTGATACACCTGCACTTTTGTGTTTATCACAGCTGTTGAAAGAATTTTTAACCTTAAAAAATTCATCCTGAGTATGAATTTGGTTGGACTTAATGAGCTCTCGAGGTCCCTTCCAACCTCTACAATTCTGTGATTCTGTGAGTAAGGAACAGTTCATATCTGCATTGCCCAAGAGGTTCATGACCATCATCCTGGCCTGCACCTGCATGTTCAGATTTCAAAATACAGTATTTATGTAATCTACACTCAGTATCTACTCTCCTTCTAGAAAGCTGAAGCAATTCTGGTTTTGTTTCAGTGTGTCTGGTTTTACATTTCAGAGCAGAAAGCATTCCTTAGTCTTCGGTTTATCTGGGGCAGGGGGTGGAGGTATTTTCTTGCAAGAGCAAGAATCACACCTCAGCTCAGATTTTTATGGAAGTCCTAGAATCAGCAAAGTCCTTTTGTAGACACACTATGGGGGTATTACATAATATGAAGCTCTGCAGGCCTGGGAAGCCCATTAGGCTTCGTAGGTGGTAGCGCACCAAGGCTGTAACTCCACATGCAGTTAAAACTGTTACAGGTCTTGGGTGGTGACAAAGCTGGAGTGAGAAGTTCTTGCCTTGCCACAGAGTATTTTCCACATTTTTTTTCTTTCTATCATCCAAGCTATGCACATCTATTCTGAGATGACATCAAATAAGGACAGTTCTTTACCTAGAGTGGCTTTACAGAACAACAAAGGTAACAGTAAGTGTAATGAGTCAAAAATAAGGCATCAAAGGTTAGGCCTTCTTAAATCAGTTTTATCACCATAGTGAGCATCTCACAGAAGGTGCTTACACATACTTCCAGCCAATCCCTACCCAGCTGCACAGCACCAGAAGTAGCAGCCTAGCACTACTACTCTTGCTGACGGTCGGGTTCTGAGAGGTTGCCTGTGCTGGCATACAAAAAGCTGTACACATCCCTTTGCTTACCCATACCAACAAAACACTACCAAAACTAAACACAAAACATAGGGTCTGCTACAGATTCCCTCTCTCTTTATGACTTCAGTTGGATTTTCTCCTCTCATTTAATTGGGTCATATGTGTGGGACATAACCGTCTAACAGATGTGCGACATCCATATCTGTGTATGTAACACATATGTCAGTAAGTGTTATGAGCATTCTTGTGCTATCAGCACTTCTCATGCATATATGACCACAAAGTACAACACAGGCGGAATCAAAATATCGCCTTTATAAGCTGAAAAATGTGATGTTGGGAACAAAATTTCAACTACAAGCTTTACCACTATAAGATAAAACACCTAATCATCTGTAGTAGTAACAAACAGCAGGTATTATCTTGCTTGCAGTGCAGTAGGTACACTGTTTCAAGAGACGCTTGGAATAGCTTTTGATGGTTCACAATTACAGTGCTTTTTAGATCAAAATGTACTCTGCAATTTCTTCTCTTTTAGTGTGTGTTCACCGATGACTCGATTTTCTGACAAATACTTAATACTTTAACTTAATAGAAAAATGAGCAAGAAAAGCAGAAAAATACTGACGGGACACAAATAAGACTAAGGAGCATACTCTTTCAACTCCTTGATTTCTGCTAGCTCCAAATGTTTGATTACAGTTACAAAACTGCCCATTTTGGAGCATGGATGGGTAGGTGTAGTTGGTATCAATTTTAATATACTAAGAATTTAAAATGTATTAAAAAGGATTACAGACCTATAAAAATTATGTCTTGGCAAAAACTACTTTTGGTTTTGCCAAGTGGAATGTTTTGAAGACACTTCAAAAAGAAATCAGGGGAAAACATTTGTAGTTCCTTCTCCTGTATTCGAACCACCCCAAAAGTACATGAATTAATTTCACATTGCTTAAAATATATGAAAAATGCATTATAAGCTTTAACTTTGGCAGAAAAAAAAAATCTAGGCTAACCTACTAATCTTTTAGGTAGCAGCCCTAGAAGCACGAACAGTGAAACAATGGTATGCCAAAGGGGATCAGTAAAATAACCATCCCTCTTTCTTTAGTTTTATAGTCTGTCTCTGTTCTAGACACAGATGATGAAAAATAGCTGTAAGTGACAGCACCTAGGATACACTCAAATAATTCCCTTTATAACCATCCCATCCAACTAGCTGGCTGAATAAAGAGGCTACAGAGTTAGATCAAAGATTAATCTGTCAGTTCCAGGAAAGACAAGAGGTGAACTCCACATTACACTAAGTAGAGATTAATAAACTTGTAACAAACCTTTTACAACTACATTTACCCTTAGGCACACTAATGACACTTTCATTGCTACACAGTTATCCAATTTCAGCCAGAAGTGTGGACCATACTCTCTGCCAGACTACTTGACAGTCTTGTCATTAGGGCATGCTCCTGGGAAACATGGCTTTGAATCCACTTAGACTGTGATGGAAAAAATGCAACTCACTATGAATTCCCCAAGCAAGCCTCTCAACTCCTAGACTGCTACACAAAACACAGGCAGTTGTCTCTCAGCCACAGCTTTCAGAGAAAACACCCATAGTTTCCCTATTTTGGGCTACAGTCAGTGAAACAATATGCTCCAAGCATAACCTCATACCTCTCCTGCAGGGGAAGCTCAGGTTTGCAAGTAGCATTAGCACATAGATACTGAACGCGGGCAGTGGCAGTGGTGTATGCCAGAACTCTGATATAAACTGTGCTTTCTTTCTCTCATCGCATTTTGTGGATTAAAAGATCATGGAAAAACTAAGTTTGGAAAGGATGTCAGGGGATCTTTAGTCAAGCTTTCTGTTCAGAGTAAGGTGAGCTGTGAAATCAGATCATATTGCTCAGTGCTTATATAAACATAGGATGGACACTGAATAACCTATCTAGGCAACCTGGTTAAATGCCTGACTTCCTCATGGTGCAAAAGCTTTGCCTTAGAGCCTGCCTGAACCTTTCTAGTTTCAACTTGTGCATAGCCTCAGTCTTATGGTTGCTCCCAAGCTCAGTTCATTGCCTGAAAAAAAGGGTCCAATAATCATTCTCTGCCTCTAGGGAAAGGAGAGGTTGCAAGAATAAATTACTTATTTTTACTCATTCTTGTTAGGTCTTTTAAGTGAGGTGTTCACATATGAGAACATTGTGGGTCACCTATGTAGAAAAGGTACTTTAACAAAGCACTGAGCTCCAAGTCTGAAGCGCTGCCTGCTGACCAGTTCTGCAGATGCTGTATAATCTGTAAAGGGACTTGGGAGAGAAGGGTGTGGGAAAAGTTGGAATGAGATCAGTAGCTCATGCAAGAAGACATGTTCAGCTTTGGCTGTAAAGTCAGAACAGAAGAAATGAAGTAATGTGACATGACACTCAATCCTTAATCCTTTCGTTGTTGCTCTATGTTAATTTTGATTAATGATCCAATGTGTTCATGGAAGAGGTAAAATTAGAAGATAAAAGATCTTTCTTTTCAATATTATTATTTCACAGTTTGTGAAAAGGCATTCCTCCCCTGCAATAATATCAGTCAAAAATAAGAAAGTAAATTTTTTTGAGGTCCCTTCATGTCCCAGAGCAGCTGTGGAATTGTTCAAGTCCAGGTTGATAAGACTTTGGGCACCTAGTGGAGGGTGTCACTGCCCATGCAGATGTCTCTGAAGTCCTTTCCAATCAAAACCCTTCTATTATTATGTCTCTGTTTAAGAACACTCAAAATTTCAACCTTCAGCAGAGCCTGTTAACAATATACTTAATGCTCACCTGAATTAGGACCATAATTTGATTACGTACTACATGAAATCAAGCAGGCAGTTGATTTTAAAATATTCCCTTAAAACATCCACAGATATAGAATTACATAATTAAGCTATTTTAGATCATTAATGAAGTTTCAAAAATGTACTAATAGTATTTTATTATTCAGAAACTTGTGCAGTTGGACTTATGTTTACTAAGGCAGCCTGCCTTAGGAGAACAGGGGAACAGGAAAAAAGCATCTTTGTGAAAAAATACCCCCTTGTAAACATTTTACTTAAGAATAATTTTGCTTTAATATCTAGAGTAAACAAAAACAGAGTAGGATATGATGCACTATACAGGTTTTATTAGTATTCAATTGAGATGACCTCTATTACTCACTAGCATATTCAAAGACTGAAAACAAAATATTCATATGACTAAACACACGTGTTCATTCTGCTCCTGTTCCAGTCACTCACTACAATGACAGCAGGCACGTAACATACATCACAAGATGTGTCAACTGGGCATCTAGCTATAGCAGTTTTTATCTAACTATGCCAGTGTAACATGACTTGCTCTTGCAATCTCGTCTGCCATAGTTGAAAATTCAGAGTTCCTTCCTACAGAAATCTATATTTAACAAGTGCTCCAGGGCATAACATTTCCATACAAGTGTCCGGAATGATAAAATAATGATGGCCACTAACTGCCTGAAAAGAACAGACTTGGTTGCTGTTCCAAAGGACATGATGGAAATGCTCAGCTATTGCAGAGAAACATGGCTATAAGCACTGTTCTTGAACATGTCTACTCAGACGCTTCATGTTTCCACTTATTTTGAGGAGTTGGGCTAGTCAGACAAATTTCTACTTCCTGTGCTATGCTGCACCCATCCAACTGAGGCTTGCTCTTCACAGAGTGGGGAGAAGAGCGCAGAACATGGTAGGATCACAAAGGGAACAGCTTTGATATTTCAGCAAACATGCATACTTTTAAAAGACACAATCTTTTTTTCTGGTCAAATACATTCAATCCGAAGATATCTACTACTGAACAGGTGGAATCACATCACTGTTCAGACACAGGACTGGAAAGCTATGGGCAGTCCCAAAAAAATGAGTAAGGTAAATAAGTGGACACAAGGGAGAGCTGTAAACGCAGAGGGAGAGAGACACAAACTGCACCACACCAATCTGTTGACACGACCCAATTTCCTCATGATTTCCATGCAATATATTCTCTCAGTTCAACATCTCTAGTTAAAAAGAAATCCACACTGCAATACATTCCCTAAGTTTATCAGTTTATGTTCTTTGGTTGCATTGCTATGCATACCCCAAAATTATGAAGTCTAATTACTACCTCAGCTGCTCAGCCGTAGCATACTTTGCAAGAGACCAATATACAGTGAGACTTGCAGAAAGCCTGCAGTCCATGCACATTTTGGTGACATTCCTCACTATCACTACCTTATCATCCTAGCAAGGGTATAAAGACAGAATTGTTTAAATACAGAATTTTAAAATATATAGTATGAACAAGATACACAATGCTGCTACTGACAGATCACACATACATGCTCAGTACATCTTTAAAGAAATCACTTTTTAAAGCACTCAAAAGGTACGCTGAAGACAGTACCAGCCAGTAAGATGATACAGTGTCTAAAGAACAGTCTGGGCTTCTGTAGACTTTGGCTTCTGAAGAATTGAACACTCCAA
Organism: Heliornis fulica; assembly: GCA_013399135.1. Lineage (NCBI taxonomy): Eukaryota > Metazoa > Chordata > Aves > Gruiformes > Heliornithidae > Heliornis > Heliornis fulica. The sequence continues at coordinate 550,541 of VXBZ01005295.1, read as the reverse complement.
GCCAGGTTTCAGTCACAAGCAAAGAGCACTGAGCTGCTGCCTGACTGAAGGAATCTGTATGACAAATTCAGTGACGAACAGTGTTTGAGGGAGTCAACAATGCCTGTTTTCTGGGAAAAGTAGATTTGAGGCACTCTATATTATTTAGGGGGTAAACTGACAGACTGGTAGAGTAAGAAGATGGAGAGTTCTAACATACTCCTAACATCCAGTATAAGAACCAGAGAGAAAGAATCATAAAATCACCAAATGGTTTGGATTGGACAAGACCTCAAAGATCACCCAGTTCCAACACCCCTGCCATGGGCAGGGACACCCCCCTCTAGCCCAGTTTGCCCAAAGCACCATCCAGCATGGTTTTGAACACCACCAGGGAGGGGCTGACCACAACTTCTCTGGGCAGCCTGTTATATTACTTCACCACCCACATAGTGAACAATGTGTAATCTAAATCTACCCTCTTTTAGCTTAAACCCATTACCCCTTGTCTCCTCACTACACTCCCTGGTAAAAAAGACCCTCTCCAGCTTTCCTGTAGTCTCCCTTTATGTACTGAAATGCTGCAATAAGGTATCAGTCAGCATTCTGAAATCACATTCTTGATATACTGATGGTCACAGTAAGCTCAGTAACCTAATTTTTATTTTCTAAAGTTCTTTGCTCTACCACATAATATCAGTACAAAACAAATAATGGAATAGTCCACTAAATATTTCCTGTTACTTGTTCTAGGAGGAAGAGCAGAACTTCCAGCAGCAAAACAAATGGGACAACTAAATTTCCTTCAAAGTTACACATACACAGGTTCATTGAAAATCTTAATATTTTTAAAAGAGTCTCTTAATGAAAACAATTAAGAAAAGCCTAAGACAAAGCAAAGAAAAAGGAAGAGTCATGTGCAAAATGTAAAGAAATCAACATAACAGCAGATCACCAAAGTAGATCATTCTTTAGAGACATTCAAGACCAATCTACATGCATTCCTGTATGATTTAATCTAGTTGATCCTGCTCAGGTGTGGGGGGGTGTGGACTAGATGATCTTTCGAGGTCCCTTACCACCCCTAATGTTCTGTAATGTTTATCATCTTAGCTAGACCTTTACCAAAAGGTATTGTGTCTCTGGAGATCAAATTTCTCTCATATAGCACTGACTATGAAGGATGCTTATTTTAGAACAGAAAACTAAGACACACTATATTCATGTGGCCCTCAGTGTGCAAGGTATTTGAAATGCATAAAAGTGGCCTCCATGACTAACATTCTAAATTTTAAATGGCTAATGTCACATGTATGTTACTCTCATCCCAAGCAATCAATATGATACGCATTACAGGAAACCAAACTTTCGATGGTAAGTGTTCACCACTGTCAAAAGAGCCAAGTAGTCAACAGTTTAAAAAAAAAAAGCAAAACCCCAAAAAATTCAAACATTACCAAATCAAAACACTGTCATCACTGTTTTTGAATGGGTGAATATTATTTTAAATTTGCAGATACAATAGCTATAGCATAAGATTTGGTATATCATTTGAGATGTCTGTAATTTTGTTGTTAAATATTTTCAGGGATGAGTTAGTTCAAGTGCAATGTTCCATTTGAGAAAAAAAATTAATTGTATCTTGAGCAAACATAACTGTCGAATGACGAGCATTCTGTGCTTATGACTGCATTTCTGTTTGTGGTATTCTGCAGCTGCTGTTACTGTAGCACAGCATCTCAGTCTAACACAACTTCATTGAACTTGAGTAAATAAGCCTAAAGAAATGATCCAGAAAGTCTGCACTACCAATTACCTACCCCTGGAGGAAGCAGGAATTCAGTATCTCCCTGTTTATCTTGCAGGTTCCCTAGGCAATTTCACCTGCGCAGAGCTACCTTCATCTGGGGAAAGAGGCAACTCAATTTTACCTGGGCAACACTACTCTCCAGTAACAGGGTAAAACAGCATTACAATCTGCCAAAGCCTGTGGGGAGGCTAGATCGAATATGTATGCTAAAAGAACTCCTTATATATCTCAGCAAGACTGAATTCAGCACAGGCCAGTTATTATGGACATTTTCATTAAAAAGTTAAACCTGAATTTAAATCCTTCAATTTCCAGACTAACACTCTAACATTTCATTGGTCAGTAATTTGAGTACCACCTCTCCTCTAAAAAAAAAAAAAGCAGATTATAATCATCTTAACTACAGACTTAAAGTTGGTTGATACCACATAACAGCTTTGCATCTTTGCTCATTTACTAGTTAATCTGTCCAAAATGAATGAGAAAGTGCTGGTAGCAAGGAAAAAGAGCTCCACAGTTTTTTCCTCCACCTCAACATATCCTTCTGTTTAGTGTGAAAAATTCTGTAGTAAGGGCAATTCATCCATTCCTAGTTGAGGTACTTGTTAAAATAACATTTTATGTTCAGAAAGTCCTCATTGACTTAACTTGGAATATGATTCAGGGTTAGAGATCTACAACACCCCAGAGAGAAAATACAGTTTTGCTAACATGGCAGAAAGTTTTAACTTTTCCCCTACCCCATCCCCTTAGGTATCACAACATGCACGCACCTAGGGATGCACTTAGTGACACTGCCAAAGATACCAAAATCCAACTTAGAACCACAAAATTACTAACCTTTATTTCAATGATTTCACAAAAAATCTGCCTAAATCTAAGTATTGAGGCCCTTAACATGTCTCTCTACACCCCATTTCCCTCTCCTGTCAAGGGATTTTTTCTTACTGACTGTGGTGGTTTGACCCTGCCTGAAGGCTGGACTCCCACCACAGTCTCTCTATCACTCCCCTCAGGGGAGAAAATATGTTGAGAGGCTTTGGAGTCAAGATAAGGACAGGGAGAGATCATTCTGCAATTAGTGTCATGGGCAAAACAGACTCAACACAGAAGAAAAGCAAGAAACTCTGATTTATTACACTACACATGCAGGGAAACCAGAGTCAGATAATGAGACGTAAAGAGATCTTAAAACATCACCCCAACCTCACAAACACGCACACACATATCCCTTTTTTGCAGACTTCACTTTATTCATTATTTTCTTCTCCCCAGGATGGCATGGGGGAAAGGGGAGGGAAAATTTTTAATGGAGGCTTCGGTCTACCATCAGTTCCTCATGAGTTGTTTTCCTTTGGGGGGCGTTGTCCAGCATGGTTCCCTGTACCAGTGTGGGTTTCCACACATGGGAGACAGTCCTCCATGACCTTCTCCATGCGAGTCCTCTCCCACAGGGCCTCAGCTCTTCACCAACTGCCCCAGTGTGGGTCACTGCTATAAACTCATAAAACATCACTCAGTCTTTCAGTGCCAGACTGCTGGCCCCAGCCTGGTACTCCACAGTCACAAGCCCCCCTCTTGGCAAACCTGCTCTGGCATGGGCCTCGAACTCTCTCTGCCTCTTATCTCTCTCCACAGGCTGCAGGTTTGGTCAGGGGCTTGCTCCAATGTAGGTCACAGATTCTTCCATATTCCTCCACCTACTCCGTGGTGGGCTCCTGCCTGTGGGCCAGGCACCTCTCCACAGGCTGCTAGTGGGGTCTCTTTGTCCTCCGTGGACTGCAGAGGTTAACCCACCCCACCATGGTGTTTGCATTCTTCCCTCTCTAAAATGTGATTCCCAGAGGCCTGTCACCAGAGCTGATTGGCCCGGCCGGCCTGGTCAGTAACAGTGTTTGGGAGTTTGGCCTTAGCAGCCCAGCTGGGATTTGCTTTGTTGGACCCTTGAGAAACTTTATAGCCACTTCTTACAGAAGCCCCTTTGCAAACCCACCACACTGACTTTAATGAGAACGAAACCAATTAGTTTTTAATAATATGCACAGTTATTTCACCATTAGAGAAACAATTTCTATGGACAAGGGTACAACTCACTACATTTTGCTTTATTAAGCTGCCAGTATTAGTTCCTTAGCTTTGAATGCACAGAAATAGGTAACGAAATTAATTTTAAGGGTCACACAGGGCTTTCAGACCACACACACCACTTGCTAATGTCACCTGACACTTCACACTTTCACAAGCAGCCTCAAGCACAGAGATTTATAGTTTCTGTTTTACTACCTGAAGTCATCTACCATGATTCAAGGTACTTCTATGCAAAAGATAGCACAAGAAGATTGTCTTGAAGTAATTCATTTTCTACACCTCCCTCTCCAAGTAGGAAATACTTCAAGCAATGGCTACTTTGCTTTTCACTTGACAAATTATTTCACTGTGATTTTTCAGATGTAAAACTCAAGAATTTTAAGTTGGTTGTAAAACTCCACAGAAACACAGTTCACCATCTTCCATCTGTATTGATTTAAACCTTCTTCAACAGAAAGAATATTGGTTTTGAAAACTCCTTTCCCTTGGCTTCCCTCCCTCCTCCTCCTACCTCTCTATACACTCTCTAATAATTTTGATGACACAGGGATATTTCAGTACTTTGAAGAAAAAGTTGTCATGTCAATGCTTTCACTATACAATTAGTGGAGGAAATATAAACATCTGACAGCAAAATCTGACTTTGTATGATTTAATATCAGAACACAGTTTCGCTGTTTCAAATGACAGAAACTTCACAGATCGCTGTGAAAGCAAAAAGGTTTCACAATAAATTAAGTGAAAACTATTTTTTTTTCCTTTTTTTTTTTTGGAAGGTGCATTTTACTAATGCCCAAATTAAGAATAAGGTCTCTAAGAATTCCAAAATAAAGGATATTTCTCTCAGTGGAATTAAGATTTTAATACTTTACTTTTGATCTGAATTAGACAGTATTTCATAAATCCAAGAGTGCAGAATTCCAGATTTCTGTAAATAACGTGGAGCTTGCTATCACAAATCTGTAACTAACAAAGCCCTTTTATCTCTCCAAAGGCTGCATTTTTAAAGGTCATTAGATGGTCAGCTCACACACTAGCTTTACAAATCATGTAAATATAATAGGCAAAGATGTACAAAATCTCCATTCCCCATTTCAAGTAGCAATGCTTCTTAAGAGCTATGTAAATCAGGGAACCTCCAGGCAGGCAATAGCAGCTAGATCTCAGCTTCCATAAAATGAAGCAGTGCAATGCAGCATTTGCTGTGTATGGAGAAGTCCTATGAATGTAAACAGTGGCTTAGGAAGGACCAGTGGGGCCACAAGACTAAAATTTCCTTTGAAGAAAAAAAAAACAAAACCCAAACCACAACATCAAACATGACTCCTGCAGGAAATCCCCATTTTGGCTGAACACCAGCTGAATAATGCCTCCTGATGGATACTCAAGCTATTGCAAATGTTTCAGCTCGAGAAAGAAATCAACAACTTCAATGTCGGGTTAACTATGCACTTAAGTGAGACTACTGAAATCATGAATCAGATCCACCACGAATATATTTTTGAAATCTGCTCTTCAAACTGAAGTGAATGTGGTGTAGCATGGTGTATCCTAACAAACTTCCAGTTTTAGACAGCTTTGTCCCAAGGTAAAAATGGTTCCAAGGGACTGCTGTTTGTATGCTAGACAACTGCAGAGCTCCACTCCATAATCTGCTTTTCCAGGAAAGAAAGTCAATTAAACGAAAAATTAATCCGAACACCAGAAGTATTTAAACACAAATCTCTAAACCTAGCCATACATTGAGACTAACTTTACAGATAGAACTATTTCTGTAATACTGAAGTGCAGCCATGCTTGTGTGGGTCACTTCCCTTTATCTGAGATGTCACTCCAGTCTGTCCTCAACACTATGTGGGAGGTTTACACTCATCAGCTTTTTCTGAAGTTTAAAATCTAGCATCGCATCAATAGCTGTTACACAATATTAAGAAATATGAGCTGTGCTAATTTATGAAAGCCAACCTGGTCCTATTTTCAAGCATCTTAAAGAACAGATATTCTTCACTGTAAAATTATTTTACATTATGAAGTTAAACATTTTCAACAGAACAAATAAATTCAATGACATATTGTGCTATAAAAAGCCAGAGCTATTTTACAGTTAGAATTAACTTTTGATAAGCTATTGGGGGAGGGAAGAGCCAAGAAAATAAAGGATTTTAGAGATTTTTATCATCAATTAATAATACCTCACAGCAGTATGATTTTTCTCACAACTTAAATTATGTGCTTCTATCTTCTTATATTGGAGAGTGAACATTTTCCCAGAAGGGAGAAAATGCACATTCCAGAGTTTGTTTCAAAGAAAATCAAATAGTCCAAATTATTTCCTCATAAAACATAGAGCATACAGCTTGAAAGCCAGTAAAGCCAAATTTCTACTCTTGGCTTCTGTTACTTTGCAGTGGTAAAGCTGCCTGGCACTCACAGCAGTATGTGAAGGAATACACACGGAATGTAAGTCTTTTAAATTATTTGAAAGATCTTTTAGCAGACAGAATTTTTCCCTAAAGGAGAAAAAAAAAGACAATGAAAAAAGTCAAGCATATGTCCAGTCAAAGCACACATGTATTCACGTATCAGACTTCAGAAAGAATCAAAACATAGTATAACTCTTGTTAATCTCATAATTGCAAGAGGCTTTATCCATGGCTGTTAAATAATATGATCCAAATTGCCTCTCAAAGATTAAGCGTATAAAGTCACCATGCACCTAAAATAGCAAGTCACTGAAGGGTATTCTACACCATTTACACGAAGAAGAAATTTGTTTTAGTAAAATAATTTCTGTTTCATATTTAGCAGCAGAATATAAATGCATTCATTGTCAACATAATGACTGCTAAACTTTGTATTTTTACTCCTGTAAATGCCTAATCTGATACACAATTTTAAAATGAGTAATCTACTTGTTTTTTCCCATATTAAACATAAATTTTACATTAACATAAAGAAAAGGAGGAAATGTAGTTTTGCAGAGGAAAAAAAATAATCAAAGCAATGAACTGAATCTGAGGATAAAAAATAGGTGCCTAACTGACAAACTAGACTATATTTACGCTCATTCTCAATAATGATTTATACTGTGGCTCCTACATAGTTGCAAACCTACTATTGGGAAAGCCAGTATCATCTTCATTCTCTATGGAGAACAAAGCTTGCTATTGAAAAGATACTTTTCATGTTCAGAGCTCAATTTAACTGGATAATATTTGTAGAAGGGATAAAAGGATCTAGGTTCTCTACTAGTGTTCAAATAAATTTTTGCTCCTGGGGGTGGGGGGAGGGAATGGAAATGTCTGGGGTGAAACAGTATAGGGGAGCATAACAAAGGGCAGTCACTGCTGCAGCCACAGCAAGAATTGAGGGTTTCCTGGTTCTCATGCTATAATGAAATAAATGCTGGATGTGGGTGTCATGCAGTAAAGACTGGTGTATAAGACTGCTATGTAGCCCTACACGTTTCATGACAAGGCACAGACCTACTGAAGGTCAGCTCCTACATTAAAATAGTCATTAAAAGACAAATACATTTGTGACTTACAAAAGGAGAAGCAAGATTTTGTTGTAAAAACACCAAGAAAACCAAGCAAAATGAACAAAAACTCTCTCCTCTTAGTACAGTGACTGAACTTTGTTTTCTCTATAAAACAGGTGTTAGTCTATTTTTTATAATATAGATCAAGGTGTTAGTTTGGCATTATGCCTGTATGAACTCCAGAATTATGAGATATCACCCCTTACTACAGCCTGAACTCAAGATGATGCCATGGGGCTTAGTACAGAGAGGCACAGAGAATGTTGTCCAACAATGCCCATTTTTCATCCTATACTTTGGATACAGGAGGTCCTCATCCTTTCCACAAGTTATCCGATGTGCTGCCCCTCACAGCTGAAAAACCCTTTGGAGAATGACAGAACTGACTCAGGCACAACAGTTGCGCCCCAGTCAAAAAAGTATCTGGCAGAGGTACAAGCCCTCCTCCTCAGAGCTACACAGCAGTACTTAGCTCTTAAGAGTAAAGTCTGGAGTCAGTGATGTGGTAGAACTACAGTATTTGGCATCAGTTACTTGATGGAATGCAAGAATTTTAGTTGTGAAGTTTATAATTCTCTTCATCAAAAAGCATAGTACATGCATCGCTATCTTCAATCTCATACCAGAAGAGTAGTAGTGCTAGTGGCATCTGAATAGCATTCAACCCTACAAGTGCTGAATGAGCATGAAAACTTTTTGAAGTCTCCAAAAAAACCAAAAGATTCTGCAAATACCTTCATGTATTCCACCACATCTGGCCACTGAGCTTACAGAAACACAGTACTTCAAGACCTGAAGTTCTTGTACAGCTAGGACAGCTTTTTTTTTTTTTTTCCTTCAATGTAACATCTCTCTTACAATGCACAAATTGGACTTCTGCCTACATCTATGGGTACAAAATGGTAAAAGTTACTAAGTAAAAAGAATTCCACAAGTATATGCTTAGCAGAAACTTAGTTATTCTTTAGCCAGTTGGCTTTTTTTTTCCTTAAAAGCAAATTTGAGTCCAAAGTCAAAATGGATGTCATGACTGTTTCATAAGGAGTATGAAACACTCCATTCAATGTAATTCAATTTGTTCTACTTTCACTACCCCCAAGACTACACAAAGAGTAATATTATGTCTTCTGTCAAAACCTCAGAACACATTAGAAAAATCAAACTCTGATTTGGGTGAGACCAGGCTGTGCGCCATACAGATGGCATTGAACCCCACATTGAACCAGGCTGACTAATTTCCCTTTACCAGTCTGCTGTCCTGCAGAGAAAGCAGCCCAGCTCCAACCTTTAATTACCTAAGTAGCACTTACTAAACTTAGTTGCCCTGAATATCCACAGATTAAAGCAGTTCTGGAGATGATCCCAGATAGTCTTTCCAAGTAAGAACTCTCCCATCAAGTGCTGTTACTAATCAACCATGGACAACCAAATAACTATATAAAACCCTTACAGTATTAAAAAAAAACAACCCAGAATGGATTAACTTTAAGTACTTGTTCTGCACTCAAAACTCAGTTATGGCCATCACAAAGCACATTTTCCTACTCCCCAGTCAAATAAAAAGGCCCTTCCAAAATATTCAAAACCCTTTGAATCAGGCACTAACTAGCATGGTTTTGCTCACACATGAGAACATACTGCTGAACTCTATATTTCCTTTTTAATCCTGCAAGCAACAAGAGATACTTGTTTCATCCCTGGTATGGTAAAGGGGTATTGGCATTTTATACAGTCTCTCTTACACAAAACCAACAAAAAACAAAACAAAAACACAGTTCCTTGTGGTAAAACTAACACACAGCTGGGAACTGCAACTTCCTTACAATTTTTCATCTCTTCTCTTTGGATAGCAGCTTGCCCACAAATGGGCCAGAGACAGGCATCTCCTCAGTCACTTTTGGAAATAATAGAAAATATCAATATGTTCCAATATTCTTCCATCTTTTCTTCTCCCTCTAAATGTAAGAGGCAAAGAAATTATAATGAAGCTTTCAGCTACCTGGTATAACTGGCTGGGAAGTGGTAACCACTTTATTTTCTAGGCGTAAGCTGACTACTTCCACTTGACAACCTTTAGGTATCACTGTCAATCAAAATAATTCTGCATAATCCTTGCCCCATTTATGCTAATAACTAGGCTTCATACCCCATGTTAGGCATTGTAAAAACTTACAGGGAGAGAAAAAACACTCCTACTCTGAAAAGTTACATTTCTCATAAGACAACACAGTGAGAGTCGTGAAGCGATCAGGAAGGAGAGCAGAGAGGTGATGGTGGTAGCAGCAACTGCTCTAGGCTCAATGAACTCAGTATGGCTAAAATTTATGATTACAGGCATGGGAGTAAGTGCAGTTTAGCTACTGACCATACTGGCCTACAGGAAAGCTGGAGGGGGACTATGTACAAGGGCACGAGGTGATAGGAAAAGGGGTAGTGGCCTTAAGCTAAAGGAGAGTAGATACAGACTAGATATAAGGAAAACAAAAATTTTACAAATGAGGGCAGTGAGGCACTGGCACATGTTGCCCAGAGAAGCGTTCAAGACCAGATTGGGTGGGGCTTCAATCAGCCTGGTCTAGTGGAAGGTATCCCAGCCCATGGCAGGGGCATGGGAACTAGACAATCTTTGAGAATCCTTCCAACCCAAACCAGCTGATGATTCTACAATAATAGGACAATGAATGCAACCTTTATGAAGGCATGGAAAGTATTTAGAGAAAGAAGATTCTCATCTGAGAGCTAAATCATAAACAGCATCTCTCTGTCCAGCAACAAGTCTGTAGGGGGGAGCCTTAGCTGTTCATGTTCATAAACGTTCATGGCTGTAATATCATAGTGGAGTTAAGGCAGGGTACACCAGCAAGATATGCTCCCAGAACCATTAAATTAACAAACACCTCTCTCCAAGAGTATGTTTTGGGCTAGGAACTCACAAAATTCAAAGTGCATGCTGATTCACTGT
>VXBZ01005295.1:528572-540137 GCA_013399135.1 Heliornis fulica | reverse complement strand
TCAGGTGGGTGGGGGGGGAGAGGAGGGAATCTGTATTTCCCATTTTAGTCTCTGAGTTTCTAAACACAAACTTCATCCATTTTAACTTTGCCATTCCTGAAGTTTAAATGTTTCCCAGAGCCGTGAATTCTTATGTCTTGTTATTCAAAGGTTTAGATACCTTTGTGCAGTGATATTACCCTCAACCCAATGAGCAAATAAATGCATCATATGCAGGGGGAAAATAGATCATCAGGTTTTGGTAATCTCTGAGAAACAGTCCAACAAGCAAGTATGTATGGAAACTGAACAGGCAAAGTCTAAATTATGTTCTTGCTTACAGGAAGGCACATTTACCTCTGTTCCCCACTATGGGCAGAGAATGTCACTCTCTCAAGACCATTAATGCAGCACCTGTCATTAACATTAAACCATTAATTTAACATTAAAAAAAAGGAAAAAATTGAATGAGCACATATACATGTAGATGGCATTCTACCCAAGTGTCTGCTTTGCTGTACTTCAACTTATCAGTCTGCTCTGCAGTACTTCAATTTATCAGTAGAGTCTCAGCAGGAATGAATCTGACTGTTTCTAAGGCTATTACATTTTCTACTCTAACATATTCAGTGTCTGTCAACTTTAAAGAATAAAGGAAATCATCACTTGTTATTGCCTGAAGGTGTTGCCCTCCTGTAGGACAGAAATGATGCCAGTTTAATTGTCAGCAGGTTCATAGAGTATTTTCAGCCTGCTGGGTGAGTAACCACATTTATTCTGTTAAAAGTCACTGGCATTAATGAATACAGCAGTAGGTATGTATGATAAAATTTTGTAACTTCTGAAAAAAATGTTATGAGGGATATCAGAAATATTAGCAGAACAAAGTTTTAAATTAATTTATTGTAATGAAATTACACACTGTGCCTAAATGTATTTTTATGTCAGTTATTTTGACTCAAAAAAAGCACTGAGATTCAATGACAGAGTTGAAGTTTGGGAATGTCTGGTTTTGGTGAAGTTCTCTGAATTGCTTTGTATCTAGATGGTGTAATTAGTACAAGCTCTGAAAGTGTTCTTTATTAATATCAAATCCAGACTAAAAAATAAAATTAAAACCCTGAAGTATTCACAATTTATATCCATTTCTTCTGTGCCAAATACAAGGCTAAAAGTAGCTCTTCTTTTCAGAGACTCTCTTTGCTTTTTATTTTAGATACCTTGCTCAACCAAAACTAATCCTCTTCATATCTTTGTGTCCCTTTCACCTATCCAATCAGAGACTCCATTACTGAAAATCTTAGTTTTTGTACCACTCAATTCCAACTCCAAAGTTACTGTACCCGTCTTCCAGCTTCTGGTGACCATTTTGTACTTCCAAGTGCTTTTCACAATCTACTTCCCCATAGAAGGAAAGCCCAGTTCTGTGCTTATCCAGTTTTGTCAGAATCCTCTGTGTCACTGGTGCAAGCTATGAACTGATAAGACACTGAGAGCGCAGGGATGAAGTAATGAACGTAAGAGTTTTAACATCTATCAAACAATCCAGACCTCATATAGACTCTGTCCAAAGCCAACACCAAAAGAAGGGATTAAAGCTTACAGAGTAACTTACAATGCCTTTTTAACCTGTTTCCTACAACAGTAAAGTGAGCTGCGGTAACAGTTATGCATCATACAAAGCAAAACAGCAGCATTTTCTGTCTCAAGGGCAGTATCTTATTTTAATAATGGAGAGGATTTTAGTGCAGGCAGCATAGAAAGAATACACAGAATGACAGACTGGTCTGGGTAGGAAGGGACCCCAAGGATCATTGAGTTCCAACCGCCCTGTGACAGCCTGGGCCACCAACCTCCAGGCCTGGATCTAGATAAGGCTGCCCAGGGCCCCTTCCAACCTGGCCTTGAACACCTCCAGGGTTGGGGCACCCACCAGCTCTCAAGCCTGTTCCAGCACCTCACCATTCTTTCCATGAAGAACTTCCCCCCGATATCCAATCTAAACCTTCCCTCCTCTAGTTTCAATCCATTCCCCCTTGTCCTACCACTATCAACCCTTGCAAAAACCTGATTCCCGTCCTGTCCATATGCTCCCTTTAAGCACTGGAAGGGTGCGATGAGGTTCCCCCGCAGCCTTCTCTTCTCCAGGCTGAACATGTCTCACACAATAAAGTTAAAAAGCAAGAAGTGAAAATGAAATTGCCATGGTTCAGGATGGGTAAATTTTAGATCAACAGCACAATTTTCTGAATCAGAAATGGAACAGATTTCCTTGCAAAAAGGTCAATCTGCATGGTCATATTAGGGAAGAAAACATCTAAATACACACATGTATCCCACATGAAGGGTGAGACAGTCAGCGATGTGGAGATCTGCATGCCCAAGTCAAAGTTAATGAGAAATTCCCAATTCAGGATTTCAAATATGTCCTGAGAAAAATAGAATTCATTTGGTTTCTGTAAGAGCACACAGAAAACTTAGGTTGGATGGACACTTAGGAGGGCATATTAGTTCAAACATCATCTATGTAGGAGCCTCGATCAGGACCAAGGTAATGGATATGAGACTACTCTACCATATATTTTCCTCTTTAACCTCAGAATACTAATTGACACTGAATTGTCTGCAGTCATGGAAATAGAGATGCTACCCTATTACTATATTAACATTTGAGAAATGCTTAGGTAATGTGGTTTAAAATACATGCAACCAGACATCTAAATATTAGAGCTGGGCTAATATGGGAAATTTACATCTTAGTCTAGCACTCCAGAGTATTCAACCTGTTTAGTTCCATTCAGCAAAAGTAAGGGCCTGTGTCCACAGATGTTAAATTTGGTTCGGGAGTTGCTACGCTTTAGAAATTCTGACCTTTTGTTTCAAGACTGCTTCTTAGCTTGTAAAAAGTTGTATCCACAATGTGCTTCAAATGGACCAAAACCAACTGTAAACAAATCTGAGTCATATTAAATACAGATTTTCACAAGTAACATTTTTATTAGGTTTAAGAATATACAGTAAGATATTAAATAATATTTTTATTTCATTTGCCCTTGTTTACTACATCTCTAAACGGCATTTTAAACAGACACTTATTTACTGCGTGTTAAACTACTTCCTGCAAACTTGGCACCTAGACCTGGGGAAATGGATAAATCACCCTGGAATTCGTTTTCTGTTCTCAGCTCTCCAGGGAATGCCACTGGCAGGTTGAGCCAAAGCATAGAGAGATGTTTGTCTCATTTCTTTCTACTATTTTGGATGACAGTATTAATACACTGCTAGAAAATGAACAGTGCAGAGAGAAGGTTGGTTAGTTTTTAAATCCTAGCTTTAAGCAGAGCATATTTCCTAAACTGGTTCACAAAAAACAAACTAACTTCTCCGGATTAACTTCAATGACATCTACCTACCAACACTTTTAATACGTACTCACATCAAAAAAGAAGCCAGGTAGTGTCAGAAGTTCAACCTAAATCTAGATGTGAATTCTAGTTAAGACACCTTGGGAGTCACACAAGAAAAACCTGCCACTGAACATTTATCATTTGCCCTTAACTAGACCACATTTGCCCTTAACTAGACCACTAAAAGTGGTTTTAAATTCACACACATTTATCTCCTGCTGGAAACAGAAACCATCCAAGTGAGATCACAAACGATCAAATTTACCACTCAGCATCTACAGGAAGAAGAATGAGTCTAGAAACATCACAGGGAGGGAAACAAACCCAAACCAGTCAAAAACAAAATCCCACAAGCCTTCTGCAAGTGGCTTTAGAAATAAGCTACATGCTGGTTACTAAGTCTTTCCACTACATAAATGTGTGCATCTGTGTATATATGTACACACACACTCACTAGATGTTCTGCATATGCACCTACATGTTCTCCATAGGCATAAAGCAGCTAAGAGTTTTTTCTTAAACCTTTCCTCATTATTTATTCCCCTTTAGACCAATGCAAGAAGGGGATATTTAAAGTTGGTAAGCTTCCTGGTCTTTGAGAACATAAAACATTGGAGTAAAGAAACATTTATATCAAAATGTATTGCACTTTCAATAAATCTATCGTGCTACAATAGTTGCACATTTTCTGTGTAGCAAAGCAGACAGCAAGTCTGACTAAAAGGCTAGTGGGGAATATTTACAAATACCACAACACTGTTATTGTCTGTATTACCTCAATCATATCATGGTCTTCCTGCGGTAGGTACTGTACAAATGCATGTTAAGAGAACCTGCAGGTCATGCTGAGCTTACCAGTTTAGAATGTTTGTAAAACAAAGTGTAATGGTGAAATTATTAATACTATCCCCTAAAAGTTATGATCTAAGGAATTTATCCCCACTACAAAACTGAAATTAGATCTAGGGAAGATCAGGAGGCAATCATTTAAAAGAAATACATATCATCACATTGGTTAAAGAAAATTTACTTCAGCACAAAAAAGACATATTTCACCAGCAATAAAAGTTCAGTTTTGATTAGTATTTATTACAAATGGTTTATTATCTTCTATATCAAGGCATCTATAAGGATTAGTCTTCACTTCTCTCATCAGAAGGAAAACCATCACCAATTTTTGTAGAAAAAGCAGAAAGCTCTTGTACTCTCTTTGGTATGTTAACAAAACTAAGACTCTTGTAGTTACTCTACAATGTATCACATCCTACATGAGTCTCCCAGGTTATAACCAACAGTGTAAAATATACAGAGACTTGATGACTTTTGATCCTGACTTAGAACTCAGTTACACACATGCTGCTGGGAAACATACTTTATTTCACTGCCAAGGACTGATTCTTGCTCTCTCACTGCAAGAACAGAGAGCATTGCTACAATGTGCCTTTTCTTCCAAGCTAAGAAGGCAGCATGGCTCAAAGAAACACTAACCCCAGCTTTTCCCTCAATCCACAATTCACCTTTGCCCACTGATAACAGAGCACGTCTGAACCAAATCCCCAGCTATTTAATGTCAGTGTAGCTCATGAGCCATGTACACTGTTGACAAACCACAGCACAGAAAACCCCACCAACTTTCAGTTTCAAGGCAACTTGGTCACTAATGTCACAAGACTAGTAAGTAATATATTCCGATACCTTTCTGATTCACAGCAAGTAGTTTACCACTGTATACAGGGATTACTTGAAAGTATCTGTGACAGAAGAGTCCAGATTAGTTGCTCTAATGGCCTAGTACAATCCAGTGGAGTCACATGGTCAGAGACATCGCACCACCCCATCACCCCAGATTGCTATTGCTCTGGAAACATTGCCCAGTTCTGGAGGACAGGGAGTCCTGGGAACATGTTGAAATTAAAGGCGAACCATTGGAGCAAAGAAGGTATAAATCAGAGTTGCTGGGCAGATGGCACTGCGAGCAAGAAACTGATGGCAGATGGAAGTGCGAGTGAGGATAAGGCAAAAAAATTGTGAACTAATGAGATCTGTTAAGATGCTAGAGACAACTACTCTCCCTTTCTGATCACTGCCCTTTATGTGAGGGTCATATCAACCCCTTCTCCCAGGAAATTTTTCAGAGCCATGAAGAAAAGGTAGTTTGGTTTCCCTGGATACTCACAGCAGCCATCCATATTTACTCAACATAAAATGAGTATAAGAATTGTAATTCAAAAATCCCAGGTTCTCATGACAAGTTCAGAGCCTTCTACATACAATCTACAAGCCCTCCAGCCTGGCTCCAGTACAGTGTGAAGACTTGTGTCTTTCATAGCAGAGGCGCTTCCAACAAAGGGAAAGTTTTAAACTCTTTAATGGGAAAATGCTACACAACATGTTAACTTCGGAGAGGATTTGGTCTTACTTCAGATTAGAACTGAGGTTGACTTGGTGCTCACAAATGCTCCACCTCATTCCAGCAGCTGAGCTACAGTTCCTTTGCTGCTGTTATGGGAGAGAGAGAGCACATACAACTCCTTATGACTGCAGAATAGTTACTAACAGAAAAAGTGTGTGGCACCTTTTAAGATATTAATCACTAAGAGTCCCTCTAACTCCAAAATGTTAGACAAATCTTTCTCCTCTAGTTATGTGTGTATGTATATACACACACACACACATAAATACATATGTTTTCATTTCCTTTGCCAGAGCCTCTTTTTTAAAGCAGCATGGCCAAGATTTCAAAGATTTTGTTATACTACAATAGCCCCAGAAGCGTTAATAATATTTCCAAAAGAATGTAACACAAAATTAACTACCTCAGTAAATGAGACAACCTCAGACAGCATAGTCTATGTGAGCTCCTAGCAGGTAGCAGCTTCCATAAGCTTCTAACATTACTTCCAGGAGCTTACAGAGCTTTTCCTCCTGAGACCTATTACTAAGGGTGAGCCTTTCTTACCAGTGTCATAAACTGCAACGATCTCACCGCCATACGAACTTCTATAGCTGCAATTTCTGACAGCTTTTCTATTTCTGACAGGGATTTCTATTTATTTATTTGCATGTAAGTTAGAAAAGGAGTTGACGTGGTAAATAAGTCAACTTTGTTGACAGCCTTTGGGAAAAGGGAAGTAAAGCTGCAGACTTGTGTGGGAAGCTAATAAAGAGGAAGCACAGCAGTAGCACTACAATGACACAAAAGATTAACAGAGTCTCAGCAAGAACTTGCATTTCCCTATGTATTATGAAGTCCTTCTATCCTAAACGTACCAAAAAATCCATACAATAGAAGAAAACTGCTATACACCATATACACACCCATATATTTGTACAGCCCTTAGTGCTTAAGGCATACACAGAAATGCTGTTAGGTAAAAGTACTTTTTGGAATGTATAGAGAGCAATATGTTCATACAACATATACACATATTAACTATCTGTTCTTAAGATTAAAAAAAAACCAAACTAAAACCCACCAGAAATAAAGTCCAGCCATTTCAAGTGTTTTACAGCACATTTTAAAGATTTTCTTTACATTGAGTTAAGCACATGACTGAAAGATGGCATATTGCAATTGAAAATCCATACTCTCGTCAATTTTCTATACAATTGTTGATTAAGTCACTTGGGCTTTCCTGGGACTGATTTCTCCAGGTTGTATTCAAGGAGGTTACCCAAGCTACATTGCTATGGCAATGATCTATGCTACTTGCTCCTTTTTCAATAGATTTTAGGTCATTGTACTTTCTTATTACAGGGTAAATTTCAATGTCTGGCTACCAGACAAGAACGGGGGTTGCCTTTGTGGTTACAAACAAAAATTCACCTCAATGACCTGAATTCCAGAAAGCACATCAAAATGACCCAACTATTTATTCCAATTGTTCTGAAACTAATCTTACAGTTTTAGAGGAATGCATGGAGCCAAGTAATTTGTTCTAAACATCTGAAGGAGTCAGTGCTGCTCCTGGTATTCCAATTTACACATTTATGTTCCCTTGGCAATTTTATCATAGCATTGTACAAACATTCTCATTCATACTTAATTAAAATCCCCATCAAGAACTTTGCTGGGCATCTTTATGATCCAGCTTCTATGATTTTGTGGCCATTGTTGGCTTGGCTCCAAGTGTGCTGCCAAGTATGTGTTCAGGCATGATCACATTGATACATCCGCATATGTGGAGAAAAATGAACGGGAGGGTGGGAAAGAACAGTATTTTCTGACCATCTATTGGGAATAATTAAATGTTTCCAAAATGTCATTTTGTCTTTCTTGTGAACAACTTTGACAAATCAACAGTATCATAATGTTACAGATGCAGACACCAGCAAACTAACCCATCAATTTGTAAACAGGAGCACAGTGAAGTTCTTGGACATTAAGATGATATATTTAAAGCTTTTGGACTCACATACTTTACATAAGGTTCTTCCACTCCTCTTTGAGAACTGCATAAGCACAGTAGTGATTCTTGATATATACAACAGGTGACAGCACTACAAGAAATGTGTAACTAATGGGGGACAATGCAGAATAGTGCCCCAAACTCTTAGTGCCTGGGACTGACAAGTATCCCAGAACTCAGTGTTGCAAGAAGGCACAGACTCTGCTATCATCAAAGAGCTGATTGAAGAATCACATTTAAAAAAAGACAAAACAAAACAACAACAGAAAAAAAAAAACCAAACCTGAACTTAAAATTAATTTGGCTAGTGCCATTGGCAAAATGTCTTGTCTCCCACACACTGTAAACCACAGAGAGGCAAGGAGAGAGAGAAAGGAAATACACACTGGAAAGACAGATGGAAAGATGAAAGCATTGTGGACTAACACTGATATTAAAATACGTCATCTATCCCTGTCATCAATCAGTTTTTACCACCTGTCCAGGACAGATATCCTAAAGTACAATGGATTCCAATGTTTCCATATTACTTACCTCATTATCACCAGCCACACAATATAAATTCCTACTCTGAATAAACAGTTTATCATTAAACTAGCAAAACATGATTAAATGTATAGTGGTAATGAACACAAATTGCTGTGCTCAAATGGCATCTCAAACACTGCATGTTTAGCTACCCATACTTTCAGGAAGAGTACACCTCCCATTACCAGTACAATATACACAGCATCATCTAGATAGAAATAAACTCACAAAAAAAAAAAAAAAGGCTCAAAACCTAAAAAAAAAAAATAAAATCGTCAGCACAAGTCCCTTAATGACCTCAAAACATTCTTATATCTAAACATTAACTTCTATCTTTGATAGATAGTCACGGCATTATACAGCACTTATGTTTCTACACAGAACAGTCCTGTTCAGTTTGTTTTGGTTTTTTTACAGTTTGACACATTTATGTTTACCCTAACATATCACTGCAGCTTAGTCAGACAGCACTGTGCAATACATCTCAAAGAGTTTATAAGACATCATAAAGTTTTCCCATCTCACCTGGCTCTGTACAGTTCTTTTCTTCATGTGTCCCATTAGGGGATGCCATCAACCTTCTATTCCTCCATGCTCCTGACAAAATGCCTCTGTCTGTAATAGTTGATTCTTGGCCTATGTTAAATAGAAAGAGGTTATGCCTACTGTCACTGATATTTTCCTGCATTATTTTAACTAGACCATCAGGCCCCATTAGCGAGGAGCATGCGCATTATGTGAATACAGGAAAACCGAGGTGTGACTAGAGCACATGCCAACATACCTATATATGCTAGGTGCTCCTAGCTACATAGGGTGAAACTAGTTACAAAGATGCAGTGTGGGAACAGGGGTGTAGGCAGGTTCCAGCTATAAGAATACCTGGGTGTGACCCACTACCTGCAAATATTCTGCAGCAAGCAAACGCTGAAGCCTACACCTGTGAAACTCCACACTTAACAGTTCCTATAGATAAATGAGCCCAGCTATACTGTCATGAACAACAATCACACTTCCGTTCAGTCATCTGTGTTTGCACATATTACATTGTTGCTTTCTCAAAAAAATCAAAATGCATATAGACTTGTCCCAGTTAGATTCTGGTTTGTTCTGAGTTTAGAGGATGATCTTTTCACTGTTGGGTACACTTGATAATATCAATCTCTGCACTGTGAACTCCCACAAGTCCTAAAAAACCAAACTTCTTCAGAAGTCAATGGAGCTTCGGCCTAAACTCTTATTGCAGAAGCACTCTCAATGGAACTTGCTGAATTGAGTACAGAAGAAGCACTTATGATAATGCAGGGTATGTAATTCCAATAATCAAAGGAAGACTAGAACCTCTTAATTAAATCATTTCCATCTCAACCTTATCCATTTCAAATGAACATATGACAATAAAAATTCTTCCATGGCTGATCTTAGAGTTTCTTCTGCTTTGCTACAGAGACTTCCAAAAAAAAAAAAAACCAAAACCCAAAAAAACAATTCTGTCTTGGAAGTTAATTTGGCTAGAGTATTTGCTAAAATATTCTGATGTCACAACTATAAGTAACATAGAGAACAGATGGTCAGTGGTTTTGGATACAATATACTGTAAATTATCCAGCTGAAAAAAAAACAAACAACCCCACCTGATGCAGAACACCATCAAAAATTAGGTTATGATGGATTTAGTCGATAACCCAGGAGATTAAAAACATTCATTAGTCATGACATTTCTCATGTAAGCCTAAAAAAGTTCAGGAAAACTGTTACCTGCAACAAAAAAAACCCCTTCAAACTATGTAAACAAAATCATGCTCCAACTGCTTGCTTTCACAAACAAGGAAGTTTATGAAAATAAATAGCTGGTGGAAATGAAAAATAATAAAAAATAATTAAAAGGATAAGCATAACAAACAGCTCTAAATAAACTATGCAACAGTATATTCTAAAGCCAAAAAAAAAAAAAAAAAAGAAATTTCTAAGATGAGCAATATGCTAATCAGGTGTAGGAAACTGAATTAGTACATCGATGGCTTGTTGCCATCCTAGATATATCTCAAACAACCCAGGCAATAATTCAAGCACAATAGCTTTAGAAAGTAGACACGTTCCACAAGATTTTCCTTTCCTAAGGCAGGTATTTGAACTTCATCTTTCAGCATATGACCGCCCTATTTCTGCTGAAATGTGGTTTTCTTATATTTAATATGGTTGTAGAATCTGGGCTTTATTCGATTTTGTTCTTAAATCCTCAAGGTCTGTTAGCGGTCCTATGTAGAGACCCCATGTACTGTCCCAGCAACTTCAGACTTCATATTTGAGTAATGCAAAGCATATTGCAGGAACAGGGCCTGAAACTGCCCACATCAGCTCACAAGGAAGGTGGTAAAAAGCCAAAGCAAATGGGAACGCTGCGGCTAATTACAAACACATCAGTTTACCAACACAACACTTGCACAGAGGATGCAACAGACCGTCTCCATAAACTAGCACTGCTCTTGCCTAAACCAGAATTTTCTGTCAAATCTGCACTGTAATTTGGGTAGGGGGGGGCAGGACGCTGAGGGAAAAGATAGAGAGAAGAAGCAGCTGTAGCTGATGGAGGTTTACAACCTAGGGATAAAACTGAAAGGTGACCCGAAGTTGCAGGGGGGTCGCCACAAGCGCCTGGAGGATTCGGCTCTGATGCAGTGGCCGGGAGGGAAACTACTTCAGGGCCGTCCCCAGGCGTGCAGCAGTCCCGTGATTCCCCTTCGATTCTCGACCTGAAGCCCTCCAAGGGGCACGGTGGGACCGGGGCTGGGAAGCTCTTGGCCACCAGGCGCCAGCGACGCCTGCTCTCCCCGGAGCTCCCCGGCTAGGCACCTGCCCGGCGCGGGGGTTCGTTCCTCTCCCGAGGAACCCGCGTTGCTCCCCTGCCTCGCCCGCCCGCTCGGGTGTTTCTACTAAGAACCTCAACCCAGGACCAGCCGCGGACGCGTGACCCCGCCAACCCCCGCGGCAGCCCCCGAGCCCCCCCAAGGCACCCTCCCGGGGCCCACCGGTCCCGCCGCCGCAGCCACTCACCCAGTCTGGAGAGCAGGCTGGACATGCACCAGGCGAAGAAGAGGATGGCGCAGATGAAGCCCAGCTGCTGCAGCATCATCTCCCGCCTCTTGCGAACTTTCCTCAGCATAAGCAGCATGGTCTTCGGAGAGGCGAGCGGCGTCTCGTCCAGCTCCATCGGAGCAAACGCGGGCGCCAAAGGGGCGGTC
>VXBZ01005295.1:447644-527108 GCA_013399135.1 Heliornis fulica | reverse complement strand
TGGGATCGGCGGCATCCGGCTTCTTCCATCTATCTGTAGGAGATGCGTTTCAAGATGGACTTCCACGGGGGTACTGTGTGATCCCGGCTGTGCATATCTGCGCTGCAATGAGCGTGTGGTGTGTAGGATGACAAAGTGAACGGGCCATTTTGTGAAGCAGCACCTAGTTCCAGGCTGTCCCAAAACAGATCTTTTAATTATTTTTTTAAACTAAAATGTGGTGTTTACATTAATTAAATGGTTACTGTCAGTCACTGATAACAGTTCCTTCCAGGTATCGGAAATGCTGTGCGTGTCCAGGAGCGCCTGGGGAAAAATGAGATTAACTCATCAGATCTTTTTGATACAGCATTTGGTTTACAATGGAAGACCTTTTCTGTGATTCCCCCTGGACGTCATTGCACTAAAGAATGTAGAGCACTTAATATCTGGCATTGTTTCTAGTGGTGTCATAATTGTAGTACAAATATCCCAGTCTGCAAAAGCAAATATTCACAAATAAAATATCACTAATTCTCTGTGTTTTCTCATCTTCATGCAAGTGTGGGGTTTTTTTTTATGTTTATGAATTATATCAGCCCTAGTGAGATGCAGCAGCAGTGTTTGGGGTGCTCTGTGCATGCCGCTCTTGATGCATGTTAGACCGCTTGTCTCAAGTGCAAAAGGGGATTACTCAAGCTGGAGAACCTAAGAGGAGTAGTGTTAACATTATTGCTTGCTTTCATGCACATAGCTACAGACACTTGTGTGCCTTAACTCCTCAAGCTCCAGGAACACCTAGGTTCTGATGGGCCTTTGACTTTCCGATTTATGTTAAAGCAGGAAAACATGTTAGAAGGATGGTAGTGAGACAACAAGACTACAAGATATGAATTAGATTAGAAGTCAATTTGTGTCCCTTTATTTCTCTCCATGACCGTGAAGGAAATCTCTCCATTGAACCCAGAATGATGAAACCCACATTGGACTGAAAGAACTTAGAGGCTAATTAGATGCAGAGGCATAGGAAGCTGGATAAAGGCAACCGAAGCTCTTTAGATCAGGGCTGTTATTTATAGTGGACTGTTTTGTCCGTTGAAGACCATTAAAATTCAGTGAAGTTGTTGGTTGGCCATGTCAGTTGAGGTGCCACTATATGGTTAGATGCTGCTGCATAGCCTGTCAGCTGTCAGAAAGCCTGAGAGTTAATTCCTCAGGTGGCTTTTTATCACCTCTTTTCTGAGATTAAAGCCTCCCTTTCCACTCAAAGTAGCATTGTGAACACAAGTCTGATATCCCCTAGTTCTGTGTTTAATTAGAGCTGCATTACTGACAAGACTGCAGTTTTCTGTATGAAGATTTTTATCTACTAATAGAAGGAAGGTGACACCAGAAGGGAGTTCAGAGATTTGTTGTTTTATCAGTATTCACTTGCCATAAATTTATACTCTTCTTCACTTATAAGGCAGACTGGGACCATGGCTCCAGAGAGTCTGTCATGATGGTTGGGTGTCTCTGCAGAACTGACAGGGGTTGCTTGTAATTTTTATATTTACCAGGTTTATTCTCTGAAGGCATTTTCAAAGCCATGATACTCTTATTTGAAGAGTTAGTGATATTAAGAGATGCAATGATAAGTTTGCCTGGAATTGAGGTAAATTTGGGTCTGGAGATGAGACTGTGATTCACAGATATTCCATATTTGTGTCTATAGGTTGTTTACACAAAGACCATGGAAATGAAGCATTGTTAGAGGTCCTGAGTTTCACATGTGAGGGATTTTCATTAATTCTGTCGGGTCCTATGAACATCACATGGATCAGACCAAAGCACATGGTTAGTTACAGGAATGCAAGTATAATATTGCCTTTTTGACACAGGGTTGGTTTTTTTTTTGTTTTTTTTTTTTTTTCCTTTTTCTGTCTGTTAAAAGGTTTCTGGTTTAGCAGCAAGTTAGAAACCCTGGGGCCATCCCTGTGAGAAACTGAAAATAAGGAACAAAAAAAACCCAAAAAAGTGAAGAGATCTTTTGTGAATTCTTTACACAAAAGAAATCTGCTACCCATGCAAGCAGTTCTCAGTGTGATTGTGTGTGTCTCTCCTTCTCTATGTACACCAGTGAGGCATATCAAAGTTCAGACAGTACTAATCTCCTAATCATACAAGCTTCTGATTAGCATTTTAAATCAGTCTGGTGATCACAGGGCAGCCTCAAAATTCTTCTTGAGTACTAAACTTTCAGAACAGAATTCCAAATCGCTTTTATTTTGGTGTTCCTTGTGAAAATGTGCCAGATACCTATTTGCGTAAGATGTCTCAAAGGGAAGTGTCACGCTGCAGAATTCAGCTCCAGTTACCTCTCCATACCTGGAGGGTCTTAGTGCATTCAAGCTAGCCACACAAAATTCATTACTGGAATGATGTCCTGATGCTTTCTTCTGATTTGAGACATCTATGCTGGGTATGAGAGAGAATAAGACACACACAGTTTTCTGAGTGATGCCCTCACAGTGAGTGTTTTGGTGATGCTCTGGATGTTCTGTGTTTCTATTATTATCAGAACAAAATGTTTCCTGGACTAGATCTAGGAATACTGCTGAAAGAATTATATTTGGGAAATCAGAGGTATTGGGGTTACATCATCAGAGCAAAGCATAGACAAAGAAAATGTTAAATAGCACTTGTCTTAAACTAAGCCAGATGCAAGAAACAATCTTTATTTCTTATTACTGTGCTTATCATTCTGATCATTTAACTTTTTAGTATGTCCCACGCTAAAATGCCTCACTAGAAGCACAGACTAATGCTAGCTTCATCTGGCACTGCCAAATTTGCTTGCTTTTCATCTCAAGCACAATTAGTATCTTGAACTGAGTAACAGCCAAAAAGCTTTGAATTAGGGAACCGTCTCACAGGAGATCCATGAAAGCAGCTCATCTGAGAAAAACATATCGATGCTGCTGAGAGTTAAAGGAGAAGTATAACATTTGGATTAATTCTCTCTGGCACCCTCTAAAAGGAGCAGGATAAGCAGCAGCACAGTAGGGTAACTGGAAGATGAGACCCCGTTAGCTGGCCATGAAGAATATTCCAGCATAGAAAAGCTGAGAGTGCATCAGCTGAGAAGCCTGGAGGTAATGGTTTGTGACAGGCACCCAGCCCGAGGAGTCCGTTTGTGAGTTTTCCAAATGACACATCCCAGTTATCAGTCCCTCTGTTTGCAAGGCCAAGAGATAGTATCAAAGAAAAACCAACAAAATTCCCTCAAAAAAGACCTGAAAATCGCCCATAAGCCATAAAAACTCAACTGAGAGGAAAGGCATTGGTGAGGGTGGAAACAGGGATCCTGCTTTTGCTATTTGGTATGGGTGGTTCATATGAGCCATGAAGAGAACCTTAGTTTGGTGCCATCCGTAATCACCTCACTGTCTGGAGCGAGGCAGTCCTATGTTAAGGTAGGATCTGGTTCGTTGAAAAGGAGCACATGCTGATATGACTTGACAGCAAAAGCTCGCAGAAAGCAATATTAGCACACTGACATTTCAGCATTGAACTGTACCTTAGAGCACTGTGCCTTGTTAGGTATGTTCCAAGGTGGCTCTTTAAGCATTAGTGAAAGGTGCTTTGCTGTACCATGCTTGAAATTCAGAAAGTAGATCCATTGTTGGCATTGGCACTGGGGGTTCTGCCAGAGTCTCTGTGATGGGTAAACCCTAAACTGAGAACACTGGATTTACAGAGAAGCTCCAACTGTAAGACTCATCAAAGCACTCGTCCTTGTGCTAAGATCATTGATGTCTTTCTACTCATTCTCAGATTCTTCTCTCCCATCCATTGTCCAGTTCTAGTAGGCAGTTGCCAGCTGTGTTATCATATTGTACTTTGCTTCAAAGGCAGAAGTTTTCCTTATTACATTTTTTTTTTGTAGTTTAACTCGGGCCTTTGTTTTGCTCCCAAGGCTATAAATAACTCAACCCTGAACCTGAATTTAAATGCTATGAAGAAATCAGTCACACACTGTAACATGGAACCACATCTTCCTTTAACTTACCCAATTTCTACATATTGTTTAACATCTTGCAGTCTTCCTCCTTATTCCTCTTTGAGATTGGTGGGTAATGTTACTTGAGTCCTGTATCTAGTAGAGTCCCTTNGACTGGCCTGTTGGAGAGTAGTGCAGGTGAGAACGACCTGGTGGACAGCAAGGTGACCATGAGCCATCAGTGTGCCTTCATGGCCAGGAAGGCCAATGGCATCCTGGGGTGTATTAGAAGGGGTGTGGACAAGGGGCAATGGGTCCAAGCTGGAGCAAAGGAAGTTCCATGTGAATTTAAGGAAAAACTTTTTCACTGAGGGTGATGGAGCCGTTGAACAGGCTGCCCAGAGAGGATGTGGAGTCTCCTTCTCTGGAGACATTCAAGACCAATCTGGATGTGTTCCTCTGTGATTTAATCTAGGTGATCCTGCTCTGGCAGGGGGGTTGGACTAGATCTTTTGAGATCCCTTCTAACTTCTAACATTCTGTGATTCTGTGACATCTGTAGTTATACCTCACCTTCAGCACTTTGCTAGCAGCCACACACTCACCCAGACCCTGCTTGAGAGTTTAACAATAGTCACTTCTCCCCCAGTATGCAGGAATGCTACAAAGAAGAGTTCCTCATGTACTACATGCCATAAACAACCTCACATAAGCCCAGGAAGAAGGTCAGGCTGCTACATATACTCTTGCTATAGAATAAGAATAAAACGTAGCAACCAGATCTAGGCTCTTAAGGTGATCTACTTTAAGCTGCAAGGAAATAAGATCACTTGACTCTTGATGTGCCACATGTGTTGTTAACATAGTTTAATTTAGGTGTAATGGTTCTGTTAATTTCTCTAAGCCCACCAAAATGTCTTCTTGCAGTACAGAATGAGAGACGAGTATCAGTAGGATTCAATGTGCTCTTCTTCTGCCCATAAGGGTTTGATCAGTATCTACCTAGAAAAGGCAGTTTGTTAGAAAATCCTCACTACTTGTCTCCTTAAATCAGTATTGTCTAAGCCCTCCAGGTTCATCACAGCATCTATGTTTAACACCCACTAGATTTCTCAGGGATATAGGCATCTCCTTAAATCCTTGCCAGGTTTGAAGAACTCATACACATGCATAAAGCTGTACTGAAATGGGGGTTAAATTACAAGAAGTCTGCTACACAGCATATCCTCCCCTACACACATACCATTTCTGTCTCAATTCCTCAAGCTTGCTAGTTCCACTGAATCCCAGCCTCAAATGATTTCACTGGGTTCATGTTTTGCCACTGATTTTCTGTTTCTCTGCCCTCCCAGTCACTTTCTCTTCTGCATACTTCTCTGCTTCCCCTGTTCTTTCTCACTGTTTTCTCCATGTGACTTTGTTCCCCACCTCTTCATCTTCTAGGCCCAGTATAAATTTTTCATTTGTTCCACTATCTGTAAATAGAATTCCTTCCTCCTCTTCAAACCTCCCCTTGAATCTACATGTGGCTTTGAGCTTAGTATTGACTGTTAGCCCTGTACCCAGAGGCTCGGGGAAATTTGACAATGAGGAATGAGGTTAGGTGACATGATGCTAAACATGAGGGACTCTGGCTGGGCAAAGCTCCTCAGATTAACTGCAGCACTCTCTTCCATCACCATACAACACAATTGTTTGCTCTCCATAATCTTATTCCTCCCCCAGACAAAGAAACTAAAATAAGTTCTGTAAAATGCTCTCCATTTGTTTTCTTTCTGGAAAGTTTTTGTACGTGTGTGAAATAAGTGAAAACAGCTACCGAGGAGACATCTTCACACACCTCAGTCAATCACACTTTTGTTCAGCTTTCATACCTACAGGGATCTGTTTCCGAAACCATTTGTTAGTCCTTCAGAATGAGAAGGATCATTAACTAAGCAAAAATTGATTCATTACAGCGAGAAAAATTTCAACATCTATGTGTTGTTAGCTCAAACCACAGACTGCTGTGATCTTATGAATGCACAGGAGGAAGCTGTGGAGAGTTCTCACACACAAAAAGCCTCAGATGATGTCAGTGCTTGAAAGCCTGGAGGCAGCTTGTCCTGTTGGGGCAGCTGAAAGAAATTCACCAGGGCAGCTCCTATCCTTCGTTAGATTTGGCCATCAGAATCATTAAGAAAAGAACAAGCATTCATGCCTGGTGACTGTGGAAAAATCAGACTGCAATCTCCAAACTCTATATAAGCAAGTGCAGGAATGTATGTTCTGGCAACCAATGTCCTTGAGACAACAATATCGAAAAGGTGAGAACTGTCTGTATTCAGAGACTTGTAGAACATATGCTTGAGGAACCCGGAGAGGTCATCCTGCTCATTCCCTTTTTCTAAGGCACTATCAAGTCTCCCTAATGTTGAGTGGGCTTGCTTTGAAACTTAATACCCATCTTGATACTGAAATTGCTGTTTGTCTGCCTATCAAAGTTTTTAAAATAAAATGATGGTGAATAACATTCGGAAAATTTACACCTCCTACTTTGGCTGGCTTTTTTTTTAAACTCAGTTAGTGAGCAGAGCTTGGAGAGTTCTGGGAATTTTCCCCCACCTCTGACCACAGATTTTCAAAAAACAAACTTATTCTATTGAAAATCTATCATGTTAAAGCTACAAGGAATTGTAACTGTCAATCAGAGAAGAGGAGTAATATTCTTACCATTTATTTCCATAAAGCTAGTAGAAATCATGTTCCTTTATAGAGAGTAGGAAGAAAATAACCTTGCCCTGGGAAGATAAATTCAATGTATAACATCATGTAAAATGATATTTTAGAGGGAATGGCAATCAGAGAAATCAAGTGAGTGGGAACAGTGCTCAGTGGAGTGTTTTGTATGAGGAATTCAGGTCATTTATTTCATGGCTGTTTCATGTTGTCTTCTGTTAAAGGGATAAGAAAAGAGGGTTAATTTGCTCTCCATTATGTTCAGACAAGAGAGAGGGGAATAGAGAAGGCTGGTTCGGAGTCTGGGTTCAGAACAGCAAGGGGAAAGGTGTTTGTCTAAGGAGGCATTTAAGGGAAGGAAGGGAGAGCTTCAGTACCCAAGAACAGGGAGATGGTTCTAAGCAAGTGGGCTAGGCACAACCGCCTGCAGGAGCAGACAAAGGGAACCTTAATCAAAGTGGATGGGAAGGGTGAGTGAAACAACCTAACACGGGGAAATGAGCACCACTACATCCACTTTGAAGACCAAGTCTTGTACTGTGAGTTTGACAAGAGTTGGTGTAGCAGGAGAGAGATTGCCGTGGCTGCAGTGCTTTAAGAGGAACGTCCTCCATCAAAGCTTCCTTTAAGTTTACAAAAACTGCCACATCTGCAGCACACCCTCCTCCAAGCCCAGATAACTCGTGTTCCTTAGTGTTAATGAAAAGTCATGGTCAAATCAAACATCGGCATATTTTCGAGCACTGACAGGAACACTTTTTACTGTATTTCCATGTTAACTTCCTGACAGATTTCACAATAAAACGCTAAGGCAGTTAGCAGTTATTGTCCGTTTGAACAAGAAATGTTTATCACGGGCAAATACTAAATACAGCACTCCTGCAAATTAACTTCTTTGCTGTTCCTAACTGCTTGCAGAGGTTAGCAGCAGGCTATTTCAGCTAGCCTTGATCATAGGTGTGCTCAGCTGCCTCTTAGCACCAGGATAGCCCAGGTTTGGCACAGCTCCTCTGAGCTAGCTGCTCTTTTCAGACTGTAGTAGAACAGCAAAGGTAGTGCTACCCCACAGCCCAAATTAATAGAAGCTATTGTGAGTGTCACCTACGTGACATGTCTGTCTCACCCCACCATCCTTTTGTTGTTTTCATTTAAATATTTAAATGCTCAAATATTCCAGCCACTTTACACTTCACCTCCTCAGAAAGAAGCAATGTTTCAGAGGAGTTACCATGGAAACAATAGAGTGAGGAGGCAGCTAAACATGAAAGGAAGTCGTCCAACAGTAAATCCAGGGACATGCTTTGGGGTAACTTGAAATTAAAAAATTTATAATTAATTGGGCTGCTTCTGAGCATGTGTTTGTACTTATTGCTTTCTGATAAGTGACAAGAGGTCATTTTTTTGCCTGTGACAAGAAAATAAAATTTCCCCATGCAGAACTTTCAGTACCTAAAGTCCTGTCTGACACAAGAGATAATACCACTCTTTGGAGATGCCCACCAGAGACAGTTATCAGCAAGGTCAGGCAGCTGAAATGGTATTGTTAAGGGTCAGCAGCACCAGCTTCCTCTAACAAATCAATCCCTACTGATAGCAGTAGGCTGTGAGCACTTGAGAGTTGGGATCCAAGATATTTGCAAAGTTTTATCAGAGTATGGGAAAAAGAAGATTAGCATTAGTGGAAGTAAAAATGCAGCTAGATATGGAAAGCCCCTTCCAATTATGCAAATGAATACACAGAGCCATTCTGCTCAGAGAGGGTATTAAAGTATCCTTGTGGATAAATATAAAAGCATACCTTTGACAATCTGTCACCATATATCCTGAAATACCATAATTACCTCTCTCAAGCATGGCAAGGAACAGCTCTTCACTATTGCCTGTGCTCACATCATAAAATGATTTTTCTGCAACATTACATGGCTTTGGCTTTACTGATCTATCTCTTATCTGCAGTGAAGGTAAGAAAGGAAAATCCAATGTTTTGAGTATGTGTTAGCCAAGAAAGCTCAAAAAAACCCCAAAACAACCCCAACCCTGTAATGAAGATCATATTCCCTTCATGCATTAGAAAATTGACAAGAGAAGCACTTAATGCATTTAAATATGCCATGCAAAGTCTTCTGTTCAGAATGGATTCAGAAACAGAAGATTAGAGACTTGACCTGTAGTTGCTCTTCATAACCCTTTAGATTATACTAAAAGTCATCATACTTGTGGGCAAAGGAAGGGTCCTGGGAAATGTCTAAAAATCTCTCTTTAGAGCTGGAAATTGTCTTGATGATTGAAAGAATTGTTCCTACCATCAGTGTCCACTAGAAAAATTCTGTCATTGTGGACAGAATGGAATACATCTCTGGCCAACCGACAGCTCTGGACTGACTTGTACGGTGAGCACCTGGCTGTTGGTGCCCAGAGTGGCCTGTATTATGTATTCCACAGCTGCCTGCCTCAGGAAGGGATCCCAGCACCTGCTCAAAGGGTCTCCCTTGGCACCAACGGGGGGGGGGTGTGTGTGTGTGTTACTTTCTGTTTCTCATGAATCTTTCTTTCTGCCAATTTGTAACAGTCTGGCAGAGCATCAAACAGATTGTAACGGTCATCATAAAATATATTCACCCAACAGCTTTTGATAAAAGATAGTTTACACATGTCTCTACACACACACGCACACAAAAAGAGATCAAATCTCTTTGAACTAGTATAGCTGTACAGCTAAATAAATGTTTATCCGGAGAAAACTGATCTCCTGTCCATTTCACAATCGCTGAAAAAATGTACTGGGTTGCATTCAGCCTTGTGACTGATGGAGTCTCAGAGAATTAGTTATGCTGTTGGCATGGACTGTGCAAAGCAAAAGATGGGCTGTGTTTTACGCAATTTGTTTTTCTCGCAGTTGGAAATCTATCATACTTTTCCTTCCCAAATTATCAAGACGCTTGATAAGCTGGAAATAAATCAGATCATTGAGGTGAATGTTACATAGCAGTGTTACACTATTGTGTAACTGAACTATATTTCCTATCTTAGCCCTCCAAAATCTAAAAAAAAAAAAAAAAAAAATTGAAAAAAGGTAAATATTTTGGAAGATTTAACCAGCCTCAAAATTTTCTTCTCAGTTTTAAAATTAATCCTAATTAATGACTTTTTGATAATATGCAAAGCAAACACACAAACTCTCCAGAGGCTTAGCTCTGACTTTGCCATGAAAACCGAGCGAAAGGGCACAGCTTTGTTTGTGTTGGTTTTGTCCCCCTGGAACAGATCAGAAGCTTCCAGAGCAAGGATGCCTCCTGCTTTCCTTTTGCTCCGTGCCTGGCACAGCCTATCCCACTGTGTGCCGCAGCTGCGTGAGCTGCCATGGCAGACGTCCTGTCATGCCCACTTGCTCGAGGTGGGAATGCAGCAGCCCCCAGCCTTCAGGGTTTGCACTGCTGCACAGCCTGTGGCGCTTGGGAAGCCAATAAGCACATACACCGCTACTCGTTTACATCGAGTACCCTTCCTGAAAGAAGACCCTTTTCATCTCCTGGCTGAAAAATCTCTTTACCCTTCTGCTTTTCTCAGTGTCAGTTCCTGCTCCCTGGCTCCAAGGGACCCTGGACCAAGTCCTAAGAGAAGAAAAATCTTTCAGCTCATTGTCAAGTCTCTGATCAAGCCAGTCACCCAGAAAAAAAAAACACTTAAAGTCACTCACAGAATTATAATCACACACAGGGTCTGACCCTTTTTCCCCCTATGTTTCAACAGGCAGATGAACCAGTGAACATGAGTAGATCTGCATGAAACCCAGCCTGGGTTTTGATGTCCCTGGCTCAGAGCTTTGTGGAGGGGATCACACTGGTACTTGTGACCCAGACACCCAGCCCTGGTGTGCTCACCAGTGATTTTCAGACACTGACATACAACAGATATTCTAGGTGCTGTTTTTCTTCCTTGTAGGCTGTTTGAAAAGCCATAACAAGAAAATCTTTACTACAGAATCCAAACTACTGAAGGTCTTTCCTTTGTATTGGTAAAATATTTGGCTAGTGTGAATGCTTATCATTTCTCTGGTGAACTCAAAGGTGCTAAGGCATTGTCACACTTTTAGAAATCTGGTATATTTACCCTGTAAAACATTTTACAGTCTCAGACTTTAGTAAGAAGTGGGCTTAGAGGGGAGGGAGATACAGTGTTTTAGCTCCAGCTCAGCTGTACTTTTAAACTTCTCAGTCATATCTGTTTTGCTACCTGAGGAATTTTAGGGAAGTGAAATCAAATGTCTATCTGATTTTAGGTGATATGCAATATTTATTCTGAAGGCTCAAGCAGCTTCTTTCACTCTTGAATTATTTACAGCATGCACACACTGTCATGTCTCAATAGATCACTCTAACTCCATCAAGTAAAATGAAAGTAATTTGCACATTGTAAATAGGGGGTGTTGTGTGTGTGTGTGTGTGTGTGTGTGTGTGTGTGTGTGTGTGTATGTGTGTGTGTGTTTAGGGACTTAATGAGAATCAGTATTAATGATCATTCATCCATGCAAAGGACTGAAGAATGTAATTTATTAAAGATAGGGAGAGAGAGACTGTGCAGGTGGAAACAAATACAAAATCCAGCTAGTTCAAGTACCAGTTAGTCCTGGAGGTTGCAAGGAAGGTTAAAGAAATAGAGCTTCCACAAGAAGGCTTATTTTTAATGCCAGGTAGCCGGAGATCAGTTTAAATCCTGAAATTTGGAGGAGTTTGATCCTTCAGTAGTTTTTTTTTGTTTGTTTGTTTGTTTGGGGGATTGCTTGTTTTTCATTTTACACCAGCTAACGAGTCAGGATACCTGTTATAAACAATACCTGTTATAAACATTCAACCTCTCCATTAATCTTGCTATTTCTTAGTCTATATGAACCAGTAACAGGGAATTTTTTCTAACACAGCTTCACTCATCTTTTCTTTTGTGCTGAGGACTTATAAAGGGCTGTGTATTTTTGCTTATGAAATGATAATTGATGTGATTTACATTAAAAATCCATGTGGACAAAAGTGTTTTCGTTTTGAGAATGTGGCTAAAGTTTTCTCCAGATGTATAATTACACTTTGTGATTTTAAGATTCATATGATCATGCATTGTAGGGCTACAGAGTGGCTGAAGACATGTTTATTTCATGCCCTTTATTTTTAAAGTCTATATGCAGGAAGATATGTACTCTTTCACAGGGGAGTGAGAAAAAGAACAGCATAGAGCAGAATGAAATCCAAACCTGAGAACTACAGCAGTGGTATTTCCACTTCAGGCTACTCCTGAAGGCTGTAGAAAGCCTCCTGAGTGAACTTGGCAGCCTTGTGATTCAGTCAGAGCTTGGGAGCAGAGTCTGACAGTAACCCCATGCCCAGCACACTTGGTCCTCCCCACCAGAGACCCAGCACACATCCCATGGTGTCCAAGCAACATTCATGTTCCAACTGCATTCTCACATGCCTTAGAATGGACTTTTCTATGCATGTAATGAGGCAGAACAGAGAGAGATGAAGATGGGGAAGAAGAGGGGGCCAAAAGCAAAGTCAGAGGCAACACTGGATGTTCAGAAACCTAAGGTTTGTCCATTGCTTGCTTCTAGGAAGCCCCAACCATCTTTCTCCAGAAATATGGAAAGGCTAATTTCCTGCATGGTCTGCTGGACAACTTCCTCCCCACTACATGTCTTCTCAGAAAGGAGTAGAAGTATTAGTTTGACAGAGTGCCAAAGGTGGCAGGATGTGCACTGTTGAGCATATCACCCCTGAGCCTCACACAGTATGGTAGCAGCAGGGGTTGATGTATCAGACACTGGATTGGTATTTTTGATCCAGTGGGTGGTGAAATGTATTTTCCACTGCAACACTGATACTAGCGACCAAGTAATTTTTGTAGTTTGCATTGTCATGATTAGTCGCACTATTTTCACCACAACTGAAAAAGAGAAATAGACACTGAGAAATCACCACTCTACACGTCTTTGTGGTTTGGAGAGGATGGGTGGGGCTTGTATTTTGGGTCATTGGGACCCTGGTATGTGAACAAGAGGAAAAAACATGGGTTGTTCAAGGATGTGTTTGTCAAAACCAATAATGGAGAGAAAGTTGGGAAAAAAATTAAAAATCTTTCTTCTTTCTCATCTTATGACATTTACAGTTGCACATTTTAATTCTGTAAATTTCCATTTCAGTACACAAATTACATGCAAATGCATTTTACTCTAGAACCCTCATCTTACCAAACCTTGCTGCTGTCTGCTCTGCGAATGTCACTGGACTTTGAGAATTTAGCCTAACATGATCTACAATAAGCCAAATAATAACCAATAATGAGATGAATGCATGTACTCACAAACATTTCAGAAGTTCATTCTGGACACGAGTCTACTGCTAACTTCAGATTCTTCAAATATTGTAGCTTATTTATCTACTGGCAAAAACATTGAGAACATTTCACAAAAAAGCTGCATATTTATTAAAAAAACCCCAAACAGTATCTATTCTTGTCATATATTGTGTCTTTTCTTCTATACTGTCTGCGGCCATTCATCCACTTTTGAGATTCTCCTAGATTTACTCATAAAGCTATGTGAAATTCTGTCATGCTGATCATATCAGAACCCCAAGGCACAGGCACAGTTCCTTCTACAACTGAGACTCGCCTGCCTGGTGAGCCTTCCAACTCCAAAGTCTATCTCAGTGTTTCTCTTCATGCCCTCTGGCAAGCTGTTTCTTAATTTTTGTCATCCTCTCCACATGATTTTACTTCTTCCTGCTGCTCACATAGAGACCGTCTATACTCACCACCAGTCCTCAGGCAAACACTCAACTTTGGCCAGTCATGCACATCTGTCTGTGCTCACGTAATGTCTCCCATATATAGTTCCTGCTATATTATTCCACTAAGAAACATAACTGCTTCTTACATTTGCCCCAGATTAAGAGTATATGGAATACCCTTTACTATTACAGCAATACTATGAGGAGATGATTTTGATCTCATTCATGAGGATTAATTACACAGAAGCTGATGGAAGCAACCACAGATGACCCCAGTGAGTGCCCTTCAGTCTCAAGAGGCACTGCATAAATAACTCTTACACTGTTTCGTATGGGTTCACTCGTGACAGATTAGAGATATTAGCAGGTGTCTTAAAATTAGTCAGAGGAAGAGTCATTATTCAGTAATTAACATAGGAGGGACACCTCTGTGTTTATGAAAACAAAGGTATGAAGAAACCATTTACCTCTTTTATCATCATATTTTCCTTTGCTGGGCTAGGCTGGCCACATTAAAAAAAAAGAAAAGAAAAACAAAGAATAGCCTCAAGGCAGATGTATTAGTCTCTACATCAATATCAATTTCTCAGCTTCTCCAAACATGATTTCACAGTAGGAATTCCAGTAGGAATTAAAATACTTCCCCACAAAAGGCACAGAGAACAAGAGCTTCATGCTGCAGAATACAGATGGGACTCTGAGTTGCTAACAAGGCTGATTCTTTTCCTTGGTCCATCCTGTCATACACACACAACCGTATATCCATAAAAAGCTCTCGTTAGCAAATAAAACATTGATACTTTAAATGACTTCCAGCCCCATATTACAAACATTTTGAATAACCTGAACTTGTAGATTCATTTGTCAATTCTGCAACTGCTCCAGCTCTCAGCATTCAAACAGTATTTGTATTGTTCAGTGCACCAGCTATTGTGTTCAGGATCTTGACATTTATGACTAAAATGTGGCACAGAACCTGAATCAGCACCTAGAGAAATCAATGGGATATTTTTTTTCTTCTTCCTAATAGGAATCAGATCTTTTCCTTACACCACAGCAAGCCATGAAAAGAGATGACAATGCAGAAAAGAGTAAGAATAATAAATGAATTCTGCCCAATCATCATTATCCAACTATTCCTTATAGTCATCCCAGGAAGAATAGCTACTGTGGAACAACTTGGAAACTGATCTCTGCAAACAGACTGAGAGAAGTGAAAGTAAAGACTCAACAAACCTCAGCTGATGTTAACAACTGTGATGTATACAGCCTTCTGAAATCACCAGCTGATGAGATAAACTTGTATACAGGGCAACATAAACAACCCGAAGATAGTATCCCTCACCAAGTCTTCCCAGTACTCTCTGAACATATTTGAGGCTTGTATAACAAGACTATTTTGCAGTAGTGAGAATCAAAGAAAACTTTCTGTAGAGCCCTGGCTATTACCACTAGGTAATAAATCAGTATTAAAATTTGATATTTTCTTTTATTTTGAGAAACCCCAGAAAAAAAACCAATAGAGTGCATGTGGAGAGAAACTGCAGAGTTTGATTCCCTTCATATATCTGAGGAATTCCCTAAACAAAGAGGTTTTCCATTTCTGCAGAAAAAGATGCTGCTTGTTTATACAATAGATTTCCCTGTGCACCTCTGCAGTGCTTGTTTCATATTGTATTTAAGGAAACAAAAGTTTAATAAAGGTAACGTTTCAGAAATAAAGAAATGGAAATCACATTGAGATAAGCTTGGCTACAAATAAAGGGACCAAAACAACCACTACAGAGCTTACACAGTTGGGATAGAAAGTCGCATAATCCTGGCAAAGTTAAATGGAAAGAGGTGCTTAAACCAAAATGGTATCGCTGCAGCCACTACTGAGAATGGCTTTAAAAAATGGATTGAAATTTTAATGAAAAAAAAAGAGAAAAAGAGTAACAAAGAACTAGGACACTTACAACACAAGCCTGTGTGTTCGGAGCCTCAAAGGAAATGTAACAATTCCCCTGAAAACTGAACCTCATTTATAAGATATGCCACTAATTAAGTCAGCAACTACAATGTGTGAGAGGAACATGACTTTTCAAGTTCCATGTATATAAACAGTAAGGGAGTGCACATCAGTTTCTGCTACATTTCTCCACTGCAGGAATTATTAAAAGAACAGAAAGAAAAAGATATCTATAAACCCCCTTAGAAAATCATCAGCATGCACTGATATGCCCAGCAGTGCTGAAAACACTTGACAATTCTCTAATTACCAAGGCACACCTCGCAGGTTAACCTTTTGTATTCGCATGATGACTACCTGGCAGTAGGTGATACGTGATGTCTACATAGGTCCATGGAGATACGGGTTGCATGACTACCAAGTGAGAGCAGTGTACCATCTGTCTATCTAATACTATCCATGCGACAAGCACACCACTATTTTAAGCCTCAAACTCCTTGGTACCAAGGAGGCAGAAGACAAGTGTTGCTGCTACATTGTGGTTATATTTGTGATGTGCGTTCATTTTGCCTGGGAGTGAAAAACCAAGACTAGTAGCCAAAATTATTTGGAGACTTATCACAGTACCGGCACTTTGGACTTTTCACTACACCAGATGATGTTTCCTTAGCCCAGAAAGAGCTAAACTGTTACCTAAAACTGGCATATTTGCAAATTGCAAAAGGCAGAAGAATTCTTTTCTGTCTCCACGAAGACTGAGTTAAAAATGGGACATCAGTAAGAAGCACAGCCCAGTGGCTAAATGTCATGGGCATAAGATGTCATGCAAATACCCAGATCAGCTGGCACTGAACCATATGCTGGGTTGCCAAGTGCATCCAGTGGCCAAAGCTGGTGAAGGAACATCTCCACGCACTCTAGTCAAGAATGACAGTTACTAGAATGTGAACAGCAAAATTAAACATGAAGATCATGTCTACAAAAGGAATTATATCTGAAAGGAGCTGATAATTTCATATAGCGATCATTCCATGAATGTGTATTGTTGGGGGATGGTTAGCAGCACAAGGCCATGATGCTGAATGTGCCACAGTGTATCATGAGGAATATTCTGTATCCATATGTATATGTGTCTGTGATGAAGAAAGTGATGAGTTAACTAAGGCCTGACTTTCCTTAGCAACAGAGAGTATTTTCCTCTCAGTTTAGAACAGCAGGTTGCAGGAGTTGCAGTTCTGATACCATTCAGCAAAACCATCCTGGGTT
This sequence comes from Heliornis fulica, assembly GCA_013399135.1. Lineage (NCBI taxonomy): Eukaryota > Metazoa > Chordata > Aves > Gruiformes > Heliornithidae > Heliornis > Heliornis fulica. Next base: position 510,436 of record VXBZ01005295.1, on the reverse strand, counting down.
CCTTGTGGCAACACTGCTTTGAATTGCTCCCTGTCCTTAGATTTGTCTAGTCTAAGTCCTAACATGGAAATGCACCGTTGCGGGGTACCCTCCATCATCTCATGGGCAGTTTTACTCTGTTGGCAATACAGAACCTGATGTCTCTGTCCTCTGCTGAGTTCACACGAACTTTTCTGAGCATTCCTAATAGATAGCTTTTATTTGACTTTGCTGTGAAAGCTACCCATCCTCTCTGTGGTCCAAAATCTCTCTCCCCATTCTCTCCATCGCATGACAATTCCAGTTTCTCTGCTTGATCTTGAAGAAACTTTTACTCTCTTTTGACGATGCACTACTTTGCTTGTATATCACTGCCTGACCTCTGCAGTTAAGTCATCAGATGTTTGAAAATTATTTACCTTCCATCGTATCATACAGATATCCAGTCTCATGTTTGGAGCCGTTGCGTTTTGTTCTAGTATGGTGACTTTTTAATTTTTCATTTACTTATTTGTAAACTCTGCAACAAGTACTGCACATGCCCTAATATGCAGGACGTGTTCCAATATGATTTTCCACTCCACCATATCTTCATGTTTTCCTTCATATTCCGTTTGTTTTCTCTGCCTTTTGTATTTGCACATATATTGTTGCATTGGCTGTGTTTTTCACAAGCAAACCAATTACCTCAGTGTCTTCACTGCTCAAGCTCTGAGTTTGTAGACAGATGTGTTCACGTGTACATGTCTATGGCTTTTAGTAATGTGAATGCAAGTTGCCTTAACAGTCTTAAGAGCATTTGTCTTGTCCCTATCATTTCTGACACATTCACCTTTTTAAAAGTGACAATTCAGGAGCTGACTGTTTTGTGATATGCTGGTCTATTGTTTCTCCAGATCTTTTCTCACAAAGAAACCTTTTTATTTATGACACCTTATGAAAGATGAATTTTATTTTTTTTTAAGCATCACTAGAATTTTACTTTTTGTCTTGGTTTGATGCTCCTGCTAACATGTGTAGCAATTTTTACCAATTGCAGCTTTTGGTATGGCTGAGCTTACTCTGATTTGCATTATGTTCACATACTAGTGCTGCTAAATTGATCCTCTGTTAAGTCCAGCCCTGCAAGGGTAGAGAATCTTCCTGAAAGTAGAATTGCCTAAACTTGCTCCACGGTGTTCCTGTGCAACCTCCTGTAAGTGATCCTGCTTGAGTGGAGGGGTTGGACTAGGTGACCTGTCTGGAGGTCCCTTCCATCTCCTACTGTTCTGTAATTCTGTGATACAGATATTTTAACAGTAGCCACTGTGAAGTAACGACATGAAAATAATCTCTCTGTAAACAAGGAATGGACTCCTGTCTTAGCAAGATCATTGAAGAATGACCAAGAGAGGACAAAAGGAACGGGAAATGTAGTTGTTTTTGGTGAAATGTAGCTTGCATGTCCCATTTCTCCTGAACTGAGTAGCAAACATGCTCCCACCTGAAGGCAATGTTATCACCAGAAGAACTGTTAGCCAGACCTACATTTCATCTTCCTGTTATTCTCAGTTTTCCTGAATTCAAGCAGGATTTTTGCTCTAATGCACACTCCCATCCAGTCTGATTTGCCACAGAAGAATTAAAAATAACTGCAAGTCCATGTCCAGGGATTTACTGGCCCATATCCATCAGATAGATAAAGGTACCACCCAATGAACAAAGGCAAGAACAATCTCCAGTGGTAGGTAAATGGGGCTTTGCAGAACTGCAGAATGATGAGATCTTGAACTGTACAGACACCCACCAAGAAGACAAATGGGTGCATCAAGGAGATATTGCACATGGACCACAGGGTAACTATTAGAATAAGAGCTACAAAATAAAGTGCACGTCACCTTTCTGAGATATTTATATTCATGTGCTTCTCTGTAATGGTAATTTGCTACTGACAATAGCTTTTTCATATGTTCCAGACAGTGGTTTCACTGAGACCATCAGCAGTAAAGAATCTTTGTCCTTCATTAACTTCTCATGCAAGTATTAATTAGCCCACAGATTCTAGTAATAATAGTCATGAAACTGATGCTCAAATGTACCGATAACCTCTGCAGTGAGCTGTGCCATCCATCAGCTAATCCAGAAAAGTAACTCAGGAAGGAATATACTCTTAGAGAGTTTCTACTAAGATCCCTTTTCCTCCTTCACAGGACAGTTGGAAAAGGCATTGAGGAAGCCTGTTTTAATTTTCCAGATCATATTTTCCTTCAGTAGCTTTTAATCACTGTGAAACATAGTTATTAATGTATCTGAATTCAGACTCCAGCTATTTAATGTATATTGCCATGCAGTTCTTTTGAAACAACATCCAGCACAGAAGGTGCTCTGCCCCCTCCTGTCTGTTTCTCTTGCCACTGTTACCCTATGGTCATACTGTGCTGGAGCTTGAGGTGTTGGGCGCTACTAAACACTGGTCATCCATGCCCTTAGCAGCTAGAACAAGACAGCTGGTGAGATACACGCAGGGAGCAGAGTACAGGGACCAAGGAAGGAGCACTGGTCAGTATGACAAGCACTGATTCTAGCAGATAAGCAGCCCCATCTCCTAGACTGATTACAGATGGTCCCAGTCCTTTGAAGATGCTCGGTGTTTCTGGATCACTGCACCTACAAGGTGGCCATTGAGGATGCTGAAGGTCTTTGCAGATGCCGTGGTCTTCCCATAGGAAGCACCTTTCAAGACTGGGTCCTCTGAAACCACAAAAATGCAGAAAATCTCCCCTATGTCCCCATGTCCTTTAAATGGCACATTGCTTGTCATGTAGCTGAAGGAAATATTTCCTTGGCATGTGGTGGGGAGAGTGCTAAAAGTGTTGATTTTCTGTGACCACAGACTTGGGTGGGTGTCTTAGCCTTCAGTGTAGATTTCCAGCAGTACCCAAGGCCTCAAACCGTTCCTCCTGTAGTCAGAAAACCCAACAGTATGCAGGTTGTAGAAAAGGAGTCCAGCAGGGTGTCCAGCAAAATGATCCCCCCGCCTGCAGGTATCATTTATGTTCCAGAGCCTGTGAGATGCCCTAAGCTTGGAAGAGCACCACCATATGTTCTGAACTATGGATTTACATGTCATCCTTTATATCAGCTCTCCTATTTCTAAACCCTTCATCGGATCACAAGTTAAAAATGAAGTAGCATGACCTGTCTAATTGTTTGGATGAGAAGCAAACTCTGTTAGCACCATGCAACAATGAAATCCGCGGGGTCCTTATTTTAGTGTGCTTCCTGGTTCTCTGTGATACAGGCACTAATGAACTGTAACCTGGGAAACCACTGAAAGCTTGTGGGTTTAATGTGTGTGAGAAGTTTGGCTAGATTAATGTATCTCTCAGGAAGGAAACTGAAGAGAACGTCATTCCCCACAACCTCATGGTCTTCAGATTGTTTCTTTAGACCAGGAAAGTTTGTTCATGGAGACAGTTTGTTGGTTTTTTTTCTACCTGTAATGAAACCCCCCAAAAACAACAAAACCAAACCCCAGGTGTCTGAAAGTGGAAGAATCTCTAGTTACCAAAATAACTTGTGAGAAGAGGGAAGAACATCTTTACAAGGTTGGGGTAAACAACATTTTGCACTTTGAGAACAGGATCATGCAGAGGTTTCATGCATCAGTTCAATTTCATACCATCCAATTAACAGTACCCTGACCTGATACAGGTAGCTGAACGACAGGGAGGGTTGAGGAGGGTAGGGCATTCATTTATACTCACTGCATAAACTGGACTTGAATTAAGCCCAAAGTACCCAACCTTTCATTCCGTTTCCCTGTCCATAAAAATGCCACCTTCCTTTTGGAGCATTTCTCTAAAAACACTTCCTCCCACTCACCACTCTCCCACCTTGGAGAGGTGCTTTCTGTGGAAAAACTTGCCAGGAAGCAGTCCTGTTTTGGATAAACTCTGTCTCTGATCCCTCTCTTCTTCCACTAGCTCCTTCCAACAGTCAGCTGGAGCACTGTGCCCTCGTGGCTGGGAAAGCCAATGGCATCCTGGGGTGTATTAGAAGGGGGGTGGCTAGTAGGTCAAGAGAGGTCCTTCTCCCCCTCTACTCTGCCCTGGTGAGACCTTGCCTGGAGTATTGTGTCCAGTTCTGGGCCCCTCAGTTCCAGAAGGACATAGAACTCTTTGAGAGAGTCCAGTGCAGGGCTACCAAGATGATGGAGTGGAACATCTTCCTTATGAGGACACGCTGAGGGAGCTGAGTCTCTTCAGCTTGGAGAAGAGGAGACTGAGGGGTGACCTCATTAATGTCTATAAGTATCTTGAGTGTGAGTGTCAGGAGGATGGATCCAGGCTCATCTCAGTGATGGCCAGTGATAGGACAAGGGGCAATGGGTCCAGTCTGGAACATAGGAAGTTATCATATATCCTGCAGTAGCAGTCAACTGAGCACCCTTCCTAGAACTGCATCCTTGAATGTCTGCTATCCATCATACTTGTTCCCTGGAATCTCACTGGTTACCAAAATGAAAATGCCAAACTGATACACTTGCTGTCTGTCTGGAGGTATTTCACAAACCTAGGCTCTTCTTGGTGTTGGCCAGTGATAGGACAAGGGGAAATGGTTCCAGGCTGGAACATAGAAAGTTCCATCTTAATATAAGGAGGAACTTTTCTGCCATGAGGGTGACAGATCACTGGACCAGGCTGTCCAGAGAGGTTGGGGAGTCTCCTTCTCTGGAGACATTCAAGACCAATCTGGACACATTCCTGTATGACCTAATCTAGGTGATCCTGCTCGGGCAGGGGGTTTGGACTAGATGATCTTTCAAGGTCCCTTCTAACTCCTGACATTCTGTGATTATGTGATTCCATCTAAACCTGCCTTTCACTTGCATGTAAGTCTGGCTGGTACCTGCTTACACATCTGTGATCTCTAACACAAAGTGAACAAGGCTACAGCCTGTCTCACCGTGTCTTCTTCCTCTTCTTAGCTCAGTGGGATAACACTGTCATGGTCTCACCTTGAGCACTCTTTACCTGACCTTCTGTCCCCATGTGTGGGCAGCATCTCAGCCTGATGGGTTGGTTTTACTCTGCTACCTACTTGTCTTATTTAAAATCTTTCCAGAGAATATTTTTCCTGTGCTGCTGCCTGAGTCCTTCATTTTCTCTTCCTCTTGCATTGCATAAATGTCTTTTCTTTTTCATCTTTTCACTCCCAGCTCTTTAACCCTCCACCCCATCCTAGTTTTTGTCTTGTAGTCATTCTCAGAGGGATCAAAACATGACTCTAATCAGCCTGTGTGTCAGGACCTACTTATTTAGAGCCCTAACAAACATCATCTCTCTTCATCTTGTTCCTCAGACAAGATGGGTGCTCTGTTAAGTTCCACAAACATGCTTATGTGCATCCTCAAATATTTCTTAAATTCTCATTTGCCATGATGTCACCAAAATGCTGTCAGCTACCTAGGCTGTGAGTAGCTGGAGTCTCCTGCCTGTGCTACTATGCATAATGTCTTCACTGGACTGCAGATATTCCCATTTAGCTGTCTACATCCTGCTGGATTGCATCTTATTCTGAGATGACAAGCTTGGGGTTAGAGGGAGAAATTGCATTTTTGTTCTGTTTGCAGAGTACCTACCACACAGGGAGCCGAGTCCATCATTCCCGAGACTTTGGTATTAAAGTGATATATAGAATGGAAATGACAGTAACAGCATTGTCATAGGGAGAGCAAGTGGCAGACAGAGCAGCAGCATCTTGTTCATCCCTCACTGTTCATCTCGGCACCTCTGGGATTCTGCACCTGCACATGTGCAGACAGGGCAGCAGTAGGGGTTGTCACCATCTAGAAGTCTCTTGATTACAAGATCACATGGCTTTCTGCCAGCCACAGAGTTGTAAGCTGTTCATACACAAGAAGCTTTCACTTGAACTTAGCCACCACAATCCAATTTGCTCGATTTCAGTGAGGTTTAAATTGTTCTTCCTGCTCTTTCTACACTAACAGCCCCACAACAGTATGTTAAGAAGATGTAGATAACGTATCTGAAAGAGATTTTCAACTGGATGTCTCTAAAATCTTCCTTTCTGCCCTAGTAATGTCTTAGCAAGAGAAAATTACTAGTCACAGACATGTGTTTCTGTCATATCTATCAGCAACCAGGCTAAGCTGATTTGCAGCCTTGGACACTAACCATCACTCTACTTTCAGGTTGCTGAGGACTGCCAAAAGCTAGGATGCTCCCAAAATAGAATATGCTTTAGGATTCAGCATAGTTAAAGCAGAAGAACATTACAGTGAAAAAGCGAAGAGTTGATCATATTTACAGTGGAGCGTGACAGCACAGTCCAGGGAAGGTAAGTCACCTCAATGTTGTGTAAGAGAAGTTCTCTTGTATTTATTGAAGATGAAGGGGCAGAGGGAGAGGCAGAACTGAGATTAACCAGTTGTGCAGAGGATAGGAAAAAGAAGTTCATTTTCTCCTGCTGAAAGCTGTGTTATAGGTGTTAAATGGCCTCAGGAGCCTCAGCAGGCATTAAGTGTAATGAATATTTTCCTTTGATGTTTCTTTCGAACAACTAGTCCAGAGTATTGACCATCATAAACCTCTTAAATTTCAAGTGCTATTTTTATGGCCTCTTTATGATTGGAGTAACCTCACTTAAAGGATTACAGGGGTTACTTCATGTCTTTGTAGACAAATGCATTCTGTGTGGTAAAGATCAGATTGATCTGAAGTCAACTGTTATCTTTAGCTGTGGTTGTTAATCATTCCTGAGATCTCTCTTCTTTGATAGTCACTAGGGAATCTTAAAGGCAGGGTATGTTAGTTGTACCTGGTTTATCAGCAAGATGTGCACTGGCAGGTACAAGAAATATATCCCTGATGCTGTCAGGAAAACTCCCTGAAAGTAAATTTGAAATAACAGTATTCATCTGATGATTCCCACAATGTTATGCTGTTCTGCTTTTAGTGTTTGCGTCTGGTTTACTACAGACCAGAGGTATTTACACGAGAAGGCAAGTAGTAGGGTGTTCTATTTTAAAAGCAATGAATGCTCCCTAAGTAAAAGGATTCACAGCCTAGATTGAAGCATTTAGACAAACTAAAGTCAAATGAACAGGTTTTTTATTTGCCAGGTCATTCAGTGTCAATCTATAGTCGAAATGATGCACTCGCTGCTTTCATATTAAATAGCATGCCACAGCTGACCATTAGCAAACATTAGAAAACAGCAGTGACTGATTACAGCCTAGTGCTAAAACCACATAGAGCTTTGCAATAAAAACACAATTATACAGAGTGTACTTTGAAAAACACAGTCTAAGTGCCACATCATGAGACCTTTAGCTGTGTAAAGAACCACTTAGTGTCTGCCTACAGCTCTGACCTCTGTAAGGGTGCCTCACAGTTCTGCCTGGCCCTGCACAGCTACCTGAGATTGCTGAATTGCTTCACAACTTTTACTTTTGAAGAAGGATGCAAGACACTCCCAGCCCCCCAGTGCTCTTCTCATGTTGCCTGTGTGTGCCATGCATGCCCAGAGGTGTGCATCCAGAGGAAGTCGTGGGTGGCAAAGGATGAGCATGATTATACAACATGTAATCTGGCACCCAGAAATGCTCATCTTTGTCTGCCACATCTATTTTTAGGCATTCTTCTTCCTGTGGGTGCTTCTTTCATTCCCAAAGGTCTCAGGTAAATGATACCTTTAATTCACTCCAGTTCAAACTATTTGATCTAGGAAAATAATTCCACCAAGAAATTGTTCTAATATATTAACTTAACTAGAGCAAAGATGCACAATATTAAGATTTGAATCAAATGATAAGTTCATCCTCTGCCTTCACAATCCATTACAGCAAAAGGTCACAGCATCACAGGATGATTGAGTTTGGAAGGGCTGCTGGAGATCATCTGGTCCAACCTCCTCAATCAAGCGGAGCCATCTGGAGCAGATTGCCCAAGGTCATGTCTAGATAGCTTTTGAATATCTTCAAGGATGGAGCCTCTACAACCTCTCTGGGAAACCTGTGCCAGTGCTTGGTCACCCTGATAGCAGAAAAATGTTCCTGATGTTTAGAGGGAACCTCCTGTTTTATTTTGTGCCCATTGCCTCTGGTGCCTCAGGATCACTGGCTCCATTCTCTTTAGGTACATGCTTAATAAGCACCACCACCTGTCCCCACCAAGCCTTCTGTTCTCTAGGCTGAACAACCCCAGCGCTCTCAGGCTTTCCTTGTATAGGAAGGAGATATACTCCAATCACTGAATCAATTGCATGGCCCATTGCTGGGGTTTCTGCAGTGCATCCATGTCTGTCTTGTGCTGGGGAGCACAGAACTAAACACAGTATTCCAAGTATTCCAGGTATAGCCACAGTAGTGCTGAACACAGGGGAAGGATCACCTCTCTGGAGCTGCTGGCAATGCTTTGCATAAAGCAGCCCAAGACATCTTTAGCCCTGCTTTATTGCCTTTTTTTAGGTGCATGGGGTTCCTTCTCAGGCACAGGACTTTGCACTTCTCCTTGTTAAATGTGATGAGGTTCCTCTCAGCCCATTTCTCCAATCTGTCAAGGTCCCTCTGGATGGCAGCATGACCATGGTATACCATCCCAGTTTTGCTGGGGCAACATACAGATCTTCAATAAAGATGTTAAACAGGGCTGGACCCAATACTGACTCCATCGGTAAACCACTGGTTACAGTTCTCCAACTTTGTTCCACTGATCACCACACTCTGGGCCTGGACATTCAACTTCTTTTCAATCCACCTCACTGTCTACTTATTTGGCCTGTGTTTTGTCAGCTTTTCAGTGTGGAACTTCTGTGAGACAGTGTCAACAGTTGAAGTCAAGGTAGACAATATCAATTGCTCTTGATAATCATCCACCAAGACAGTAATTTTATTGTGGAAGGTTATCAGGTTGCTAAAGCATGACTTCTACTTGGTCAAGGCATGCTGACTGCAACCTGATCACCTTCTTGTCAGAGCAATCTACCCATGGGATTAAAAACTGTAACAACTGTGTCAGAGTCCATCAGCAACTTCTCAAATCTTACCCAAGCTCAACACATTTTTGTTTCAAAAGCATTGAAGACACCTTCCTTCGTGAAGTACAGCTGGATCAGGCCCTTTATTAAAAACATTTCTGTGTCTTGCGTTCGGTCCTCTTTCCAAACCTCCCCTGCCATTGCTGTGTTCTCCACAAGGCCCCTGTGAGCTCTTCTAATCTCAACGACAAATATCCATTGAGAAAATTTCTAAGCTGTCTCTCATTTTCTTAATATCTTGGGTCAGTATGTATTTTAGAGCAGTTTATCAACCAAGCAAGGAAGGGTTCCAGCCTCACAGTTAAATATGTAATTAGATATCTCTTAAAGCATGGTTAGCCCCAATTCACCTTCCGAGTAAGAGGTAGTTCTTAAATAAAAGGCGTTTTGAAGTTCACAGCATTTAAACCAAGAGGTAGGAAAAGGATCTTTACAACCTATACCTTCAGTGGGAATGAATTCTGTGGGTTATTTATATGCTTTTTTTTTTAATATGATCTCTGTGTAATGAACATTTTACAAGGCACTTGCCTTTTGTGTGGGTCCATACATGGAAACATGTACTGGTCATGATAAGCTTTCCTGAAATCCTTACTGGTAACACAAAGCAGATGGGACTTCTAATTCTCTGGGAAAGCAATCTTCAGAGTCTGCATTAACATTCTGAGACCTAACCTTACTGGCAGCTCATGACAGAAGACTGTTAGATCAAATAACTCCAGGTAAGTGCAAACTCCTAATGATTTACTTCTGACAAATGGACTTAAGTCTGTCCTTGACTCAACTACAGCTATTACATTAGTAGCTATTACTACCACTCTGCTTTGTGGTTTCACATTGCTGCTCACTTCAGTAGTATCTGAATGTCTTACAAAATAAGCAAACACTAACAAAGTCCTGGGTGGATTTAAAAATCCCACTGACAGAATTTTAAACACTTCTCTGGCCTCCTTTGAGTATGCAATGCCGGCTGCTTGCCGCTCAAGGAATAGGAATCATTTACTGCCTTTGAGTTAGAGTACAAGCTCCATAGATCATTATAACCATTCTCAAGTGTCCTCCCAAGACCATGTGAGAATACATAATAAGGACATTTTCTACCAGGTTTTTGTCAGATTTTGTAATTTTAAAACTATTAAAATAGTGCCTTTGTACCAAAGATATCTGAGGCCTGATAAATACTGTTCTAATTTTAAAAAGGCCAAAATAAAAGATTTCTTCTCATTTTTAACTCACTGCTGAAGTCAATAATTAATGGGATTTGAGACCTGGAGGAGTTTTGAGGGTGCTTTTCTGTAGGGGATTACGAGGTCAATAAAAATGCTTGTAATTTTTACATATATTTATACCTTTGTAAGCAGGATATATAGATTGGTGCAGTTTTTGCTTTGGCTGTGGCAAAGTGTGCATCTCTGCAGAGCTGCCAGTGTCCTGCATGACTGGCTGATCTGAATTGTGGCTACAGCAGATGATGATCTTCTGATGACTTGGCCTTTGTATTGCGTATTTATTGTGCTCTTCCCTCTTTTTCTGCCCTGCTCCTCTTTGCAGTCTTGCAATTGTCAGAAACAGCCTTTGGGAGAGAATGGGCAGAACCAGGCAGCAAAGGCTCCTTCCCATCTTGTAGTTAAAGCTAATGCAAGTGCCAGTCATTGCCTTCTTGCCTGGTACTCCAGCTCAGCTGCACAATTTCAACAGTAAATTAAGCTGTTGAACTGTGATCTACCTTGCCCGCAGCAGCTACCCCTAGAGGTGTAGTACCTGGTCCTAAACATTCTGCATAAAGTTAAGGTTTGGTGTCTGGAACATAGTTAGCACCAGAAACTTGGAAATAACTGGAGCTTTATGTTTTAAACAATAGGAGGAATTCCAGAAATGTGGTTCTGGTATGTGAAAGCCCTAGGAAGTAAATGACCTGAGCACATGTGCCAACTTACTGCTTAGTTTTGGACAGGGCAGTTGTAAGTGAAAACTGTAATAAACTGAAATCTTCCATGCTGGATACCAAGAGCTCAGCAAGTTCTGCTTAGAGTAGAAGTGAATAAAATTTTGTTTGCCTGCTGTTTACCCTCAGCTCCAGGAGAGCCTTCAAGACACAATTATTCAGGTCTTTCTCCTGTGAGCTGAATAGACTAAAGCTCCCAGGGTGGGAAAAGCATGCCGATGCCTGCAGCGCTACAAGCCAGACACTGTACTGCCCGGGGACTGAGTGGGATGGGGACCAAGGGAAGCCGAGACAGGCAGCACAGAGCAGTGCCAGCAAGCACAGAGTCTTGGCTAACAACTCTTCATTTAGTCAGAGCAATTCTTTTGCTGCCTTTTAAATTGATCAGAATTGATTGCTTTTTAACAAAGTCATTGCTTTGATCGTGGGCTCAATACAAAGCAAAAAAAGTAGGGAAACTGTTATTATGAGATAAAATGAAACACCGGAGCTCAATGACAATGTGAAGGCTTCTTCACACAAACAACAGACATTCACACAGAAACAGCTCATACAGATTCAACAAGATAGTCACTGTACTGATTTAAAAAATGAATTTAAATCAGCTGACTCTGTGCAATCCAGGTCCTCAAGATGTGTTTACAAGGTGGCACCAAAGAGCAGAGACTGAAGGGCCCTGGTCTCCTCTGTTGTAAGCGGTGTGAGAATCAAGGATTCCCTCACACCTCAATTCAAATCCATTAGCTTTGCTTGGGTAGACAGGACTCCAGCACAGCCATACACCCACACAGCCTTCCTCTGCTTCTTATTCACCAAGTCCTCCTGACTGGCAGCTCATAGGAATTCTCTGCTGCAGGTTTCCCATCTGTACTTCAGGGTAAAAGTATTTCTTTGTGTGGTGAGAACTAAATTGCTGACATCCAAAAATGGCATTTAAGAACTAATGCTTAAATTAGAACAAAATTTGATACGAATTATATTTCTGACATATAAAATTAGGGAGAAGTTTATTTATACATATGTAATTAGTACATGGTTAGGAAGCTGACAGCGTTGTCACAGACTTCATATTTTAGAGGAAATTCCAATCTTTAGAGGCTTCATTCTGCCATTTGATGCATAATTACTGTTACAGCCTGAGGAGTAGTAAGTACCTTGTGGATGTGCCAAAGATATTTTCTATCAACTGACACATGCAGTCCGATAACAGAAGTTTTCAACCAAGCAAGAGATGGAAGAGATGGAAGAAAAATATCACTTGCATATGAATCAAATCTGTATTTCCACGAGATAGATGTAACTAACTCTTGGAGTATCAGCTAAAGATGCAGCGGGTCCAAGTTACCTTTAAGGAAGATACAGCCCAATAAAATAGATCTAACCAAAGCATTTCAGCTGTGAAGTTTCGCTGCCAGCCTATGGCTTCCTTTCAAGGTTTAAACATAGGTATTTCTGTAGTTAATGTAATTTTTTCAGGTTTCATTTTCCTCCCAAATCAGAAGAGAGCAGAATAGATTTGAGCTAATGGCCCAGAATATAAGTGTGTTTTCTGATCCCTATATAGCAGCACATGTGTCCGAGCAGAGTCAAACAGATGGGCATGATAACCTCAGAACAGGTACATATGCAATCAGGAGAGTTTAGGATGTAGGAAATATGGTTGGGTGCATGGAAAAAAAAAAAATTAGCTGCTTGCTCAGCACTGCACATTCCCAGAGAGAGGGACTCAAGCCATACACATGAGGACAAAGCTTTTAATCAGATATACTACTGCTGAGAAAGAGTGACAGAACTGGACCAACTGCTTGTGCTCATCTCCAGTCACCAGTGGCTGAAAAGTAACATCTTTTGCACTGGTTTTTACCCAGTCTGCCTCAGTTTCCATGTACTGAGAGCCATCGCTGCTGAAAGGCATAAAATATATTTTATGGCTCTTGTTAGTATCTGAGTAATTAACAATTTCTAAAAAGACAACTTCAATTAATCTGAAGAGCTGGAAGTAGCACCTGTGATTGGTTATTTCTCCCAGTGCCAGCTGCTTTACTGTTCAACTCTGTGATACAGAGGAAACTCACAGAAAACTCACAGTTACTATATTAACCATCGGTCTCCAGTCACCAACTAAACTAGTCTTAGGAAATTGGAACTAAGTCATGAGAAAATTAACAAAACCACCCCCAAAACCTAAACAAGCCTGCAGGTAGCACCAGACCAAGTCTTGGCTTCACAGCTGATCAAAGAAAGATGAAGCTGGACTCATAACAGTCCACACTGCTGAGTTTCACAGAAAGTCTTCACAGTGGTTTATATCCTCATAGGGCTACTGCTGGGCTTGTCTGCCTGGAGAGGAAAACAACCACACCTGGCTACTCTGCAGGAAGAACTCATTCAGCTTAACCCTGCCGTGCACAGCACAGTCTCATCCCAAACCCAAGTGCACCTCTATGTGTGATTGTGAGTAAATGTTACAATCCACTGAGATAATTAGGTTGAGAGGTTTCCTAACACAGCCATGGTAGAAGTAGTTCACCAGCATGCCTTGCCTCATGGGGAGGTTCAGACTGGACCTGAGAAAGCATTTATTATCAAGCAGGTGGTTGCACTCTGGAACAGGCTTCCTAGAGTGGTGGTCGATGCCCCAAACCCATCGGTGTTTAAGAGGCATTTGGACAATGGCCTTAGCAACATGCATTAACTGGGTCAGCCCTGCCTTGGTGAGGCAGCTGGACTAGAAAACTCATGTGTTGAGATAAAGACAGGGAGATCACTTAGCAACTCCTGTTGTGGACAAACCAGATGTGACTGGGGGTAAGAAAGGGAAAACTGACACAAAAATTGTCAGAGGGCTGAAGCACCTCTCCAGTGAATAAAGAAAGAGTTGGGCTTGTTCAGTCTGGAGAAGAGAAGGCTCCAGAGAGACCTTATTGCAGCCATTCAATACATCAAGGGGGCTAAAAAGATGGAGATAGACTTTTTATCTGTGCCTGTAGCGACAGGACAAGGGGAACCGGCCCACCTCTTTTCAGTGGCCTGTGGGGACAGGACAAGGGGCAATGGTCACAAGTTGGACCACAGAAGGTTCTGCACCTATGTGAGAAAGAAATTCTTCATGGTGAGGGTGACAGAGCATTGGAACAGGCTGCCAGGAGGGTTGTGGAGCCTCCTTCTCTGATTCAAGACCCATCTGGACACCAACCTGTGTGACCTCCTCTAGGGAACCCGCTTTGGCAGGAGGGTTGGACCTGATGATCTCTGGAGGTCCCTTCCAACCCCTGTGATTCTGTGATTCTGTGATTCTGTGATTCTGTGAATAATGTAGAAATTATTACAATGAGAGCAGTGAGGGCCTGGCACAGGTTGCCCAGAGAAGCTGTGGATGGCCCCTCCCTGGCAGTGATTCTGTGATTCTAAATAAACTTAATTTGTTGCCAGTTATAATAGATATTTAATTACTGATTTAGGTAGTGAGAAACAAGGAGCTAGACATTAACTCAACACCTTTCTCAGGCCTAACTTTACTCCTCCACTCCAAGCTCTTCTCCTCACCCTCAGTGGCACAGATGAGTTTCTTTCTGCTGCTTCTTCCTTGACATAACATTCCCTCATCTCTGTCTTGGGGCCTTGCCTGGCTGCATTTCCATTGCAGAGCTGACTGGAACCAGCTGTGTCCAGCACAGGGCCAACTGTGCCCTCTGCTCCCAGGGACCACTCTTGCACCCCGACTCCCTAGTATCAAAATATTGCCATCTACGCCCTTTCACCACCAAAGAAGCCTCCAAGAAATCTGGTTTTCGTAGCAGCACCATACAGGTTGCTGTGAAGAAAATCACCTCCATCCCAGCCAGATCCAGTGCAGCCTGTCACATAAGCAAAGCGCTTTTCCTACTTGGCCTTATCAAACGTAACTTTTGAAGGTATCTGCAGAACATCCTAGCAACGTACACATGCTAGATGCAGGTACACATGGAGGTTAGAAACCTCCAAGGTTAGAAAGGAATTGGCAGGGAGAGGGAACACAGTGAACCCTACTCCTGCAGATTGGGAACTGGGGACCAAAATTTGGCCTCGGGCCTTTCTGGGTCTTGGTCCTATATCACTCTGCAGATGGAGTGCTTAGCCATAAGTGGATGTTTGTGTAAAAGCAGTAAAACATCAGACAGTGGCATTTGTGAGCTTAGCAAAGGTTAGCGCGGAGGTTCTTACAGGGAAGGCCCAAAAATAGTGTCAGAACCAAGTGGGGAAAGTAGTTGAGGTTTGCTCAGCCTCATCTGGTGCATGTTGGACTGGTGGAAGGGAACCAGAGCACTCACCTAAAGGCCCTGGGCCTCCTCAGGTCCTCCTCACTGGCAGGCTGCACTGCTGGGGCAGGCGGCTTTGGTACAATGTTTGAGCTACAGATGGACTGTGTTTGCATTACACACATAACCCTGTTGTCCTGCAGAAACATCTGCTTGCTACAGCCCTTTCTGGCATCTTTCTGGGAGCTTGGAAAGCTTTGTAGCTATTAGTAAAACAAGTTCTCTAGAGAGGAATGATGTGAATGTGCAAAAGCCTAACTAAAAATAAAATTTAATTCTTCTTTGCGGGTGGAATGGAAAGCTATTACTTTCTGTGCTCCTGGAGGATGCATTTCTGAAAAGAATTTTCAGAATTGTCTTAAAGGCTTGCAAATAAATTGCTCTGTTTCAGGTTCTGTTGCAGTCTTGGGGTTCAGTAGGAAGTTGCTAAAACAATCGAGCAACGCTGATTAAACATTTGAGTGAAACAACAAATTCAGATTCCAAGTAAAAACCACGTAAACAAAAACTCTCACTCAGCTCTCATGAAACAGGCAAGATTAGGCTTTTGTTTTGTCATTACTGACCACATTCAGGGGGAATGAACTGCTGCTGTGTCTGGACAGTGAAGGGAGCAAGGTGTAGTGGGGACAGGACCTACCTCTGCGTCCAAGTGCTGGAAGCAGCCTCCATACTTACCAGCTGCTCAAGCCTCAGGCACCTTACTACAGAAGAGTTCAGACTCATGCGTCCCAGCAAGCCTTATGAAATGCAGCCACTGGGCTTTTTTACAGGCTGTGATCAACAAGAGTCACGTCTGGTTTATCTGCAAGACTTAGATTGTCTGTTTACTGCCCACTTTGTGGGCGCAGATGCCCAGCTCCTGCCAGTATTACTGGGTATAACTAAGCTTCAAGCATGAGCTTGTAACTTCAGTAGCTGGTTTCAAACCATTTCAAGTCTGAAGCACCACGTTTACACACACAAACACCCCCCACCCTCCCTTACTTTTAGTGCATCATTTATATGTAGGTTATTTAAAAAAAATGGAAAACAGTAACCACTTGCTGCTAGTCAGTGACTACAGTTGTTAGGAGCACAAACCACAAATTTTATAGAGTACACATATGACCAAAAAGTACTTCTCATTTTCTATTTCTGTGGTAAAAAAGCTTTCTAGATGTCATGAAGGAAAATGATCAGAAATAACCACTTCTTTATATATATATATTCTGATAGAGGCAGATATTCACATCTGTGATCAAGCTCATTCATCCTAGCTTTGTTCTAGCTGTCAGTGCCAGAGCTTGAAGAGATGTCAAACATACAGAAGCACCTACTGGGCACAAGCAGGGAGAAAAAAAAAAACAAACAACAAAACAGGCTCAGGCTGTTAACCTTCCCCAGAAGTCCCACTACTAAGGGGAGAGACATTCATCCAAGTGCAGTTGTCTACCTGATTTCAGAGCATGCTTTGCTTCACTAAGATCTAAAGATCTTTTAGACACCTAAAATAGGATATATGAGTCACATGACTTTTGCCCTAGACTACAGACTGGAGCCCCGGCCAACTAACAGAGATAAATCCCAATGGACAATGGCTGTTTCAATCTTCCCTTCAGGGCATCACTTTTTGGCTGCACTATCAGCTTCCACAAATCCCCAAATAACATTACCGCTGGCCCAAAGAAGAGCCTTTTGCCAGTGCTTCTGTGCTGAAGAGGGCTCCTCCCTACTTGTCCCAAACACCAGAAATCTTCCTCAGCTCCAGGTCTTATGGGTGGCACCTCCATCACCTTCCCTTTCCCCTCAGATTCGTCTTGCCGCAGATATCCAGTCTCTCCACCTGTATCTGTACTGCAACAGGACCAGGACTGAGGCCAAGTGACCCACAGTGGGTCACATCCACATGCATATACTTGGCCCCACATCTCCTCTGGGGCCCATATGATTAATGCTTTGTGGCCTTAGGACATTACTGGGACAGAGGATGATGTTTACTTCAAAATACCTGAAATCATGGGACTTAAATGCATCATGTGATTTCATCAGAGTAATAACTTTCTATCAAGTGCATGTGAAATCTCTGTGTCTTGCAGCATGGCATAAGGGCATAGGGGAGTGTTTGAGGAAGCAAGGCTTGCCAGAGTGTGTTGAGGGCTGAGGAATGAGCAGGATGCTGCACAGTGTCTTCCATCCAGACTGTGAGGGACAGTCTCTAGAGCATCACCGTCCCTTACCCACACAGGCTTCCAACTGGCATAGCCCAGCCACAGCAAGGAGTAATCTGTCAACTAAGTGGTATGGATAATTACTATCCTTAAGCTCACTATTGGATGTTGCTTTATTTAGCTATATGGACACAGAGTCTTACAGCAAACACTTTCCCGGAAAAGGACTGTATCTCAGCACAGGAGGCACCAGCCCTAAAAGTACAGATCACCTGGCTACCCCAGAGCCTAATCCTCACAGATATTTTTGGCTTTACTTTCTCTCTCCCTCTATTTCCTACCAGCAAAAGGCAGATAATAGCAAACCAGAGATAGACCAACTGATTCACTGCAATCCACAGAACATGGAGAGGGAAATAAGTGCCAGAAAAAAAGCCCTGCTCAGAAAGCACTAGTTCTGCTTTCAGAGGGGACTCAAAGACCACACAGGAAATGCTGCTGCAAACCCTGCTGTGAACAATGACAGCAGCCTCCAGCACACGAGACTGGGTCCTGTGCTTCGAGATGCTGTTTTTAACTTCACTACAGATCCACAGGGAGTATGAGACAGCAACCTGGATTCATCCCACCATGCTTCAGACATGTAACCTGAGTCAGGTTAGAAGCTCAGTCACCCCTGGCTTCTGCTGCCAGTGGAGAGAACTGAGGCTCAGCTTTGTAAGATCCACCTAGAACCTCAGTTATGTTAGTTATCGAGAGTGCAGAAGGATGGATCTAGAAGTGAGGGGTTGATTTTGCAACTGAAATTATCTATCCAGGTTGTTTTTCTGAGAAGCATCATAGCTGAATGATGCAGAGCCAGCAGCATGTACATGAATGTACAGTCTATAAGGCCCTGTGAAACAAACAGGCAGCAGAGAAGCTATTTTTAAAAAATAAATAAAGAAAGAAATGGACTAGATTCTTTCCAGGCAAAATGTAAAAGGTGATCAGAGTAAAGCAAGTGAAAGTTTCTTACACAATCCCGTTTTCCATAACCTGAACAACTCTTAGTAATTGCAGGCAAGGAAGGCATTTAGAAAACCCAGTGCTGCCTCTGTGATAAAAGAGGAAGTTACTGAATAGCATTTGCAAAAAGTTTTCCACCATCCTTTACTTAAGAACAGGCCCACCTCAAAGCAGAGCTAAGTAGGTTGCTCTGTTGAAGGTTGTCACAGATTTCTTCACCTGGTGTCGCTTATAAAAAGACCAAAAGAGGGTACTGGTATTAACAGTGAATAATACATGGGGATGTTCCCTGCCATCTTTTTTATACTGTTCTTACAAAAGGGTTTCTATAAAACAAGAGAAAACTTTTCAGAGGCCACCTCTGCTGAACTGGGGCACTGAGCAGCTGATGGCTGTGAGAACCACCGGTGTGGCAGAGCAACATGTTGGGTGTGATGGCTTTTTAGGTTTTTCTTTTTCTCCAAATACTCTCAACAGATTTGTGATGGATTAAAGGCTTGATTTGCAACAAGATGATGGAGGAAGAAGAATAAAACAATTGCTTTAATTCACAAATAAGTAATCATTTGTTAGGAAAAATATCAAGCTACTACATTTGTTTCAGAATATAAAGAAAAGTCTTCAGAGTATCTGTAAGAGGATCTGCTCATCTATTCAAAGATTAGCTGCAGAAACCATCCTTGTTTGAGATCAGTGATGCAAGACCTTCATCATCAGTGATGTCACAACTCAACAAAGACAGGATTGTGTTTCACGACGCCATAAGCTAAATGTGTCCTTTCACTCTTAGTCACGTATTTGATGGAAATACAAACATTAATATAAATTGCTCACTAAGGGGAGAAGCTGACCTCTTGACTCTTTTAGGCTCGTGACTCTCCAGACTAGATTCTAGCTGTCAAAACAGTACCCATGCACCACTCCAGGAAAGCAAAGAACCACAGACCTGTTCCAAGAAGGAGGTACACATTGCATCTGCACAGAGAAGCCTTCAGGTAGTGCTGAGAAGACAAGATAAACTCTGTGAGCTGCTAATAATGCCCAGGGTATCCACCCCATAGGGAGAACCTGCTCGCAGCAGGGCCCCAATGAGATCTAAGCAGCGTAAGCGTGCTGCTGAGAGTGATCATCAGCCATGCCAAGTGAGCACAGCTCTGAGGCCGCTTTAGCACGTGCTAGGAGAACATCAACACCCTGGGAATCACAAAAGCTGTGCTGGGTCCTCTTTATGCGTGTTATATTCCTCTGTCAGGTATGACCCAGCCTGGTCCTTAGGTTTTCATCCTCCAAGGCAGTCTGCACAGGAGACATGCTTCGGTGACACGCAAAGCTGCCACATGCCAGGAGCTACCAAGACAACAATATTTGGTGAAAAACCAGCAATCCTCAGAAAGGCAGAGGGAAGTCATTTGCTGTGTGACTGCAGTCTGTGTTCAGCCTGCTACGAGGGTACACACCAGCTGCAGTGCCAAGTACAAAGCCCGGTGTTGGCCAGAGAATTAATTTCAAAACTTTTTTCAAAGGGCAGTCTACAATTTATATGAAAGATTGATATGATCTGAAGAGAAACTAGAGCATATTTCAGCCAAATACTATTCTGAGTAAAGTGTTTTTTAAAAAAAAAAATCTTTTTTTTTCTTTGGAAAAATAAAATATAGATAGCCACGGCTAAGGTCAAAACCTGACAGTTCCCAGGAGTTCACTCCCTGCAAATGAGGAAAAAAAGGACTGATTTTTATGTATTTTTTTTTAATTAGCATTTTCCATGGAGTGAGAAGGAATTCTCACCATGTCTTAGCTGGCATTCATTTACTCACTGGCCTTCTGGTCCTATTCTCCCTACTAGCCCATCTTCTTCTTCTCCTTCCACAGCTAAGATTGCTGCATAAACTTGTAGAGAGCAGTAAGACTTAAGCAGGGGATTTCCTCTGAGAAGCCCTGTGTGACCAAAAGTAATACTGAAAATAGCAATAAAGGGAAAAGAAAGAAAAGTATTTGCTTTGGCCATATTTCTTACACGCCTCTTTTACCAACAGTCACCATGCTAAGCTTTCCTAGGCCGTGTATCTATTTGCAGCTTGAACATTGCAGCTCCCCAGGTTCCTGGTGCATACATGTAACTTCCATTTCTGTAATTACCATTTTTGGGATCTGTGAAGGCATTCTGGCAAAGCTTCATCTCTCAAAAGTGTGAGTACAGGGGACTTCAAGGGTTTTTTTGAGGATTCAAGCAGTGAAAGCTCTATCAAATAGGGAGGATTTAAAAACCTGCAGCAGTTTAAAATACACAGAAAGTCAAAAAGTGCCAGTGGGTCTAAACATTGTTCAGATGGCAAAGCACATGTAAAGCAACTTACAGAGTTTGGAAAAATACCCTGCTTTTGGGAGAGCAATACATTAAACACAACATGACCTTTTTACCTATGTTTCACGTGGATGAACAAGTGGGCAGCTTATGAAACATCACACAAATCTCATGATCTTTCAAGTGGTCAGTCTCTCTTTCAGCAGTATTTGCAGTACCACATCCTGACTGAGGTCAGGTCCCCAGGAGCGTTCCCTTCCTCATTTTCTTCAGTAATGCATCTTCCATCTGATACCAAACCATAGAACAAAAAGGGAACACTTTCTCTGTGGTACTAACGAAGAGCAAAAACATTTGCTCATGACCTTGCTCTTGAAAAATTAAAACAGATCAATCCTACAAGAGAAAGCCCCTCCCTCAGAAGGGGAAAAAACCTGCAAAAGACATGCAGGGTTAAAGCCTGTTCCTGCTGCAAGCAGGATGAATGAGGTGGCATTGGAGACTACTCCAGGACAGTGACGTTGAGGGGGGATAAAGCTCTAAAGTGTAGCACCAGAGCAGTAACGTTTGGTACTACCTTCCCCACAGAATTCATTACTCAAGGCCCATGACAAAGCCTATCCCTGAATGTATTAATGATAGCTTTTTAAAACAAGATCTTATCACCCTGCAGGATTTTTCAGTTGTGGCTTTGTGTATCAAGGAGTGGAATAAGCAACACTACTCTGCCGTTTCGAAAACAATGATATTTTGAAGTATTCTTTCATTTATTCCAGGATCACAAACTGGTTTGGGTTGGAAGGGACCTCAAAGCTCAACTATTCCCAATGCCCTCCACTAGCCCAGGTTGTCCAAAGCCCCATCCGACCTGGCCTTGAACACTGCCAGGGAGGGGGAACTACAGCTTCTCTGGGCAATTCTTAAACAGCACTATGAGAATAATTACCTAGCTCGGTATTGGGAAAGTATCATGCTATTAATTCCACCCAGTAGCAACAGTGGGGTGAAACTCAGCAGTTCCCCATTCACAGTGGCAGCATGTCAAATGAAAACAAGGCAGCAAAAGATCAAGTGCACTTAGGATGATGAACTTCCAGTTAAAGGCTCCCCAAATCACACAACACCAGGTTGGATGGGACCTTAAGGATCACCTCGTCCAACCATTCTTGGCAAAAGCTCCATCTAAATAAACAAAAGCACCATCTAGACAAGATGACCATCATTCTGTCCAGACAAATCTTGAAAGCGTCCAATGTTGGGCAATCTACCACTTCCCTGGGGAGATTAAAGATGTTAGCAAAAGTGGCCACTCAGAACATAACTGGAAAAGGTACTCAGCAAGCAGAGACAGGCAGGAGCTTTGGGGCACTAAAATAAATTTCCTTTACTTGATCATGTGAGAATCAGAAGACCATCCTGTGACTTGTGAGCCATGACACATCACCCATCACTGAAAACCAGCAAAAAATAATTCAGAGCAACAAAAATCTGATCGAATCCATATGTTTGTAAGTAATTGCTCCTGTGTCAGACTGGACACACAGAGAGGGCAGACTTGGAATAACTGAGATGAAAAAGCAAAATTGCAAATTGCTGTTTAGCACCTAGAACACACTCCTCTCGGTTACCAATATTATTGACGAATATTTAGACAGCTCTTCAGTATGATAGATTTCAAAGGAGAAACAGCAAGCCCCTGTCATAAATATGAGACCAGCCAGAGCTCACACACGAGGCAGCAGAGTCAGCAAGTGATGCTATAGGAAGCTCACAGAGCAACTTCTGCACTTTGTGACAGCAGCAGCAGCAGAGCTGACAGATCCATGCAACTGATTTCCATGGGCAAAGAAGTCCTTTGAGAGATCTGTGCTGCTCTACCCCTCCTTCTCCCTCTCTGATTTCCTAGTAGAGAGAAAAGGTTGGAAAAAAAAAAAAAAAGTCAGGCAGATATAACTGGAGACTGGTGATGAGAACCTGCCGACAGCAAAGAGTTTTAAGACATCTATTAAAAAAGGAGAGGAGGAGGCTAACAGAGAAGTAAAAGGAAGTTTGAGGTGTGAAAATTTGCATGTCTGTGTATTTATATAGATTATATTAGCAGGACCTAAAAGGAAAAAGTAGAAGCTGGAAATTCCTGCACACACTTCAGAATATCGCACATTCCCAACCGTTACACTGTATGTGAGGCTTTGACACCTTTAGCATCTCCAGCAGGAAGGAAGTTTGCTGTAAGTATTGGAAGCTGCTGAAGATACAGTCAACTGACTAAGAGAAAATGACAGCTGGTTTTCTTATTAAACATTATGTAAAACATTAACACATTGGCCTGCATGCTAAATCCTCCCTCGGGGTGCTTGGCCTCACATGTGTAAGCTTAAAGCAGCTTTTGTTGGAAGCAAATGAAACTACCAAATCCATCCCGTAACCACATCCGAAAGCTAAAATACTAATGAGGCTCTAACAGACACCGCAATCAGCTCCTGCAATCCTCAGGCTGCCTGGCCCCTCCGCCCTTCAGGACACGCTTTGGCTGTAAAGAATTGATGTGACGGGAAAAAGGTGGCAAGAAAGCTCAGGGGACATGTCTCCGTCAGTGGAAGTTTTGTGAAGGAAGAGTCCTGCTGCACTGGTGATACAGCAAGGGGCAGGGGGTGGAATTGAGATGCCTTCCATCACTCGCTGGAGCTGGCAGAGGGAAAAGGGTAAGGGGTAGAGACCCCAGGTGCTCAGGAGGTAAGAACAGCACTAGAAGCCCAGTGGAGGGGAAGGAGGTAGGAAGAATACCCCAGCTCATTTTTTGGAGTAGAAAGAAAATACAGAGAAGTTAAAGGCAGGCATCAAAGGAGGGAACAGCATCCACACCTTCACAGGGAACCTGTGATCACTATGGTGATCAGCTATGGATGCCCTGGGGAGGAGGGCACAGGGCCTTTTTTTAGGAACACCCATGAAGCATCTGGACAACCTTCCAGGGTCACAAGTCATTCCTCTGAGAAGTGTGGGGGGTGTGTCTTATCCCTATTCCTCCTTTGCTACATCAGTGTTTTTGCAGGGTCAGAAACAGCAGCAGCAGAAGCAGGACTGAGCCTCACTCTCCCCATCCGAAATCCCCACCTTAAGCCAAAACAGTAAGAATTTTAACTTGTGTGGTTTTCATCAGCAGAACTCAAAACATTTTATGGGAGGAAGAAGCCACATGGAAACCCAGTGGGAACTGGAAAGAGACTTTCCTAAAGCCAGAGAGAAGCGAGGAGCCAGTAGAAGAGCCCTGTTTGGGGATTGCCAGGCTTCCTTCCTCTTCAACCAGCGGGGAGGCCACAACTGCAGAGAAACTCCCTCTTCCAATTCTGTTCTCGTACTGGTTTGCACATCAGAAGTGACCAGACGTGGCAACAGCAGAGCCCAATTAAGCATACACTGGTTTTGGTATCAAGGATACACCTTTAGCAGGGAACTCATACAACTGCTTTGCTGAGCAAATATTTGAATGGAGTGGAACCAACTGGCAATTGTCATGTATTATTTGCAAGTGAATACACCACATCTTTGACTGCAATGAGAAAACAAATAATCAGACCCACAAATTCATGTACTTTCCCTTTAGAAAGAGCCACATTGTGTTGTTACATCAGCAATTGAAATATGACAGGGTGCTTGTGTTTATACTCAGAGAAGTCATATACAGATTCCATCTGTTCAACATTTGGAGCAAATTTGCAGTGATTACTCAGGCTGAAAATTGCTTTGAAGTTTTGTCTGCTGTTGCTTTATTTGAAATAAATCACTGATGTGGTGCCTCACTTCTGAGCATGGACTTGCTTGACAAAGTGAGAGGCCAGCAGCTGAACTTTGGCTGCTCTGATCTGCAAGACATTCAAGTGTTGCTGACACTCACAAGGTGGCTTTCTCATGGTCTTTGTAGAAACCCAATAAGAGCTGACACTGCTGCTGAGGTGAGGAATTAATTTCCTGGAGCTTTGTCTCTGCAAACTAAGGCTCATTTCGGTTTGGACAAAGTCCACCCAGTGCTGTGGGCTCTGGGACAGAGCCATCAATAGCAAATATCACATCACAGAATTGCAGTTCTGTTGCAAAAAATGACTGCCCAGTAATCTGACAGAGGTATGAACTAAAGAGGCACAGATGATTGCCAGCTATCTGAGCTCATCAGGTCTGGATTTCTATCCAAGCTTCGGAGCACCAACCTCTCTGAACAGGACACAGACAAGACTCTGGATCTCCACAATGTCAAGGGGAACTAAGAAAACATGGAATCTGCTCCAGTTTTGCTGATTGGGCTGTAAATCAGAGCAATAGAGAGATGAATTTTAAACTCTGGCCTCGATAAGGCCAAAGAGGAAACTACAAAGGAGAAAAAATAATTTCAGTCATTCAAATACAGTTGAATATGTTCAGCTGCAACTTCAGGGAGAAATCAGAGAGGAAGAATTTAGCTGACTGGATTTTGAGCCAGAAACGACTCCTATTAAAGTGCCAGATGTTCAACAGTAGTCACAAATAATAAGGGTTAAGCCCTACATCGCCATTATCCAACCCTTCAAAATCCGTGACTGATGGGAGGCTCCTTACGTTAAGGTAAGCTAGCTTGTAAGATCAAGTGGAGTAAAGCAAGATGACTAGCTACCCCAGCTCACAAATTAGTAGGATGAGAGAGTGAAAGCATGTGTTGCTCTGAGAATCAGGCTAACTGTGTGGGTGGCAAAGAGATGGGAAATGGGTTGGAGGGAGTCAGTATGCATTACCAGCCCCTGATCCTCTGCAAAACTTGTTGACAATGGTACTACAGCCAGGCAGCTTTGGAAGATGAACAGCTTGGCTGGTGGAAAAACCTGTTCTCTGGCCACCCACGCCATGGAAACCAGTAAGCAGTTGGCTTCAGATGGATAAAAGGTTATTTCTATGGATGAAGCACACTCAACAATTAAGAGTAAAGTGGCAAAGTTAGGCATCGACTGAGCCCTAGCTAACACCCACTGACTGCAGCATGACTTGTGAGACATTGACACCATGACACCATCTGTTTATGATTTATGCTGAACAGACTGCATATAGAAACAGATGGGAGGTGTCAGCTTTAATCAGAATTGTTATGCCGGTGATTCCGCAGCACGTTATATAGGCAACAGCCTTACTTTCCACATACTTCTATAAAGAGGAAGGTGTTTGTATTCACAGGAGCTCCGTGTTATACAGAGAATTATTCTTGCGGAATACCCACTGGAGACAGTCCTAAGGTTATGCAGCTGGGACAGGTTTTCTGTTCAAAACAGACAATCACTTCGTCAAGACCAATGTTCCTAAAATAAAGTCCCAAAGTGTCTTTTTTGGACTAGCTGTCAAGGTGAAATCAGAAACTTGCTGAGACTGAGTTCAAGTTGGCAATGATGCGAATCCCAGGCACCACTGCCCTTCAGCACTGCCATGCTTGTTATTTCAAGTCTCAACACCAGGAGATTTCCTTTATGCTTTCATGACTTCATGCGGTTACAAAAGTTAATTTTAAGTTTTCATAACTCTGGAAAAAATGGTAAAAGTCATTCAGATTCAAAATGACAGAAATGCCAGTTGGAAAGGACCCCTGGACAGCTCTTGTCTAATCTCTCACTTTAAGGAGGATCATTTCCAACACTGGAACAGGTCAGCCATGGCTTTATCTAACTGAAAGCCTTCAAGTTTGGAGATTGCACAAACCTCCCTGGGCAGCAAGTCCAGAAGCTGAAATGCAGGTATAAAAGAACCCAAGCTATGGCTTTGTCAAGACTGATTTATGATTTTTAAACACAAACACCTGCCATGGGTACCTTCAAGAAGAGTTTTCTAGTACAGATAACAGATCATAAGGCACATTTTCCATGTCATCACTATTCATGGACTTTCCTTAGGCCACATAGTTATTAGGAGACTCAAGTCAATAAATATTAGATCAAAATAGAAAAAAAAAGAATGCTATGGGTGAAAGCAGCTGCTAAAATCAAAACTAACTCAAAACTTGAGTGTTTTGGGGTTTTTTTGGGGGGGTGAAGGTGTATTTTTTTTTTCTTTTTTTTTTTGCAGTGGTGCAGAGGCTTTCTAATATTTCCAGTTAGGTAAGCTGGAAGTCCACTATTATGAGGGGACCTTCAATCAGCGCTCAAAAGACTGACAGACTTTTTTCTTTACCCGATTACCCAGAGGTGTTCTCCAGGCAGCAGAGCACTCAGAAACAATCTCATTTAAACAGCAGTTAACTATGTCCTGTAACAAAGAGGGCATAAAAATACATTGAGCAACCATATCAGTGGGCAGTATGGTACAGTGGTCTTTCCCTGCTTTCCCAGATCCTGATCAAGATTTAAACAGGTGGAAGTAAGGTACAAATGTCACTGAGTGACATTAGGTGGCATGGAGGCTCACCTCAAATCCAAGAAGGTCCTACTGTAACCAGCAGCACTGAATTTAAATAAAATGAGCTCCAGTGGGACAAGCATCCTCATATCTACCACTGATCACTGAGAATGTAAAAAGTCCATGCCTGTGGTTATCAACACCTTAAATGCCTTTTACAGACAGTGTGGAACAGCTTTCTCAAATGCTAAGGGACTCAAACCTGTTTGCCTCAGCAGGGTGTTGAGACCCATATTTAAGAATTAATGTATGTGCCAGACCCGCAAAGTACAGGTGAATAGAGTGACACAGGTATGGATCATGTAGCATGGGAAAACCCAGCCACAATTCCCAGGTAGTGGGGGAGTCCTGCTAGTGCTGCTCCAGGGGACAGGCCTCAGGACCACCGTAACGGTGTGCAGCCGCAGATCCCCTCTGAGAAAGCAAGCACCCAGGTTCCTGGTTAGTGTGTGGCACTTGTCACCTTCAAGAATAAAAAGCAGCAGATGGCACAGTAAGACTTGTTATAGAAACAAACCAAAACCACTTTTACCTCCTCCTGAAACTAATAAGGTGTCCTGAAACTGTAACGAAAGGGAGCATTGTACCACTCAGAGCTGATGCATCTTTCCCAGATGCTGTGCCTCAGGGCAGCGCTGCGACGCAGGGGCCACACACCAGCCACTGCCATAGCAGGACACTGGCAGGGACAGGCACCACTTGTGGTAAGGGCAAAGGAGAGAACCAAACGTAGCAGGAACCCAACAAGGAAGGGTTTCAAACTTGGCCAAATGTTTGAGTAGAGGGAAAATGCTTTAATTTCTTAACTTTCCCTTAAAATAATGCGCACGATCTGTTCTGGGAACACCCACCCAGTGAAAATCCCTCCAGAGGCTGCCTGCCAAAGCCTGTGAAAATCCCTTCTGGGAGCTGTGTCCGCTATTTCAGACACAGCCTGTTCATAGGAACATAAATCTGCTGTCCTCACTGATGAAGATTATTCGAGCTGGATTTAATGTGCCCAGGCACATCTTTCTTAACTTGGCTCAGACAACCACCTGCTACTTCACGTGCACTTGTTGCTCAGGACAGATCTCCAATAGTCACCCGTGCTGCTGGCGCTGACGCATCCTCCGCTGTCCAGCACAGTCCACACACAGAGCTGGTGCTAGCGGAGAAGCCATTGCTCTCCACCTTGCCCGAGTATTTTACTTTTGGGATTCTCTCTGGTTGCAGCATTATTTCAACATGCTTTCAACCCCCTGGCAGAGAATACCTGATGTTTAGGAATGAAAGTAATGAGTGTGGCACAACTCCCTAGAAACATAATACAGAGGTCAGAGAACCTGCTGTAGAAAGTTATGTGAGTAGCTATACAATATACAAGGGACTAAGTTTCTTCTGCTGAACGTCCAGCTGGAAGTCTGTACCAGCAACACAGTGACCCCTGTATTTCACCAGGGGAGCAAAACCACTGGAGAGGGATTCTTAATTATATAGGGCCTCTCTCTCCATTCCTGTAATTCCTCTAGTAAAGAAGGGAGGTGGGTGGGAATAGTAGTAAACCCCATATTTCAACACTTCTGCTGGCAACCTCAATTGTTTAATCCCCACATTTTTTGGGGGACATTGGAACAATGGCACACACAGACCTTTGTAAGATTTGGCATAAGACGACACCGTTTTTCACCCACACCCAAAGAGTACTGCATACTGCCAGCAACTCAAAGCACACTGCCATCTCAGTGTGCTGCTGGCACCAACCCCACACCCTGGAAACAGCCCCACGCCCCAGCCCAGCACAAGTCTTCTGAGTGCAGTTCTGTTATCGGAGAGCATGACTCTGCTAATGTCCTTGGGGATGGCACAGTATTACACACTCCCCCAGCCCCAACGAGAATCAACTGGTTCCTGGTGCTTTAAGGTCTCATTATCTTTCGGAATTAAGTGATCAGAAGTCGATCCTTGTTCTAAAGCAATGGTTTAATTCTGTCCATGTTATTTGTAATTCACCCCTTTATCCATGTGTATTAGGAAAAAACCCACATCTCAAAAATAGAAAGTTCATCCTTTGCTGTCAGTTTTTAGATCACTTTAAAGACAGAATCAATTCAAACTGATTTAGCTTAGCTTATCTAGCTTGATATAAAGTCTATGAAACGATCACAACAAATGATTGTTTCTCTCAGAAAAGGCTTCTGGAAGATGTTGCAAGCATAAGACATGATAATTCATGTTCACAATTCCCTACTACAGCATGATCAGGTACCTGCACTACCAGCATCTTACATGGTCAGCACTAAGGATTTCACAGGGCCGCTCCAGTTCTGGATCTAATCTTTGTAAGGCTCAGACCTTTGCATGGAAGGTCTCCACCAGATTTTCAGCTTCAACTTGTTTCACTCAACAGTAAGGAAACTAGCCTGTCAACTGCTATTGCACTCACCTGTTAATTACTTTCACTGTTAAGGTTTGGAGTCTTACCTCTAGTGTAATTTCATTTCCAAAAGATGATGGGCTGCTATCATCCCTTTGGCTGCCAAGCAAAGCATACTATTAGCAAAAGTGTCACGATGTGGAAGTTTATCAACTGAATACATTATCACTTAACCTTCCCTTTAAGCTAGCCGTATTTTGATTGCTCTCACATCCCTATTTTGCAATTGATAAGGAGGAGATACAGCTTAAATCTAAACAAGGCAGTAGCGGAGACAAACATGCCTTGCAATATCTTGATTCTCAAACCTCTGTCCCCAGCCCTATTTTCTTCTAACAGACATTTCTGCTTCTTCCTCAACAATGTTTAACAGCAACACAACAAACTGGTACATGATGGAAATTCTGAGCACAGAGTGCAAGGCGGTAGAAGAATACATGCACTATAAAAGCATTGTATTTTAAACAACTAACCCTGCACTCATTCCAACTAATACAAAGGCACCTGGTGATTACAAGGATAAGAAATGGTAATTATGAGTTTCACTGCATATTATGGTCAAATCAAAAATTAATTATCTGCACAAACAATTGATTCATCTGAGAGTCAGCAGTAACATCAAGGGGGTTTAAATCATAGTCTGCCAAATCCAGTTTCCTAGGTGTCCTACAACTTATTTGCTCAAGTCAAGCACATTCAACTGTTGGAAGTATCTGGAAAATACCTGATTTTAGTTATTGTCCTGAGCTTTTAAAAGTAAACTAAATAAACACTCAATGCTCACAGACAAAACCAGGCACAGGAAAGCTCATGTAATGCTCGCCTTAGTTGCCTCAATTGCTGGCATGTTTCCCAGTAATTCAGTGATTTGATTTTCTTAGTATAATTCTTGCAATAGACAAATTAAATTTGTACTTTCTGAAGATGCCTTCAAAACACCTTCATAAATAATCTGTATGATTCAAAGTTTTCCTCATAGCTATATACCACTGCAGGTTGCTCTGATGGTCTAACAACATCAGAGGTAAAATGGGTTGGCAAAAGCAGACTTCTATTAGAAAAAAACAATGTATTTAAAAAAACCCAAACATTTATATTGCTAAAAGATATCACAATCTATTAAGAGAGCTCCTCTATTTCCAACAAATTTTCATATCATCTTGATTCAGTTTTAGGTCAGTCAAATATCACAAAACTCTCTGCAGTAGCAAACCAGAAAGGTGGTTGTAAACACATTCCTCAGAACATTTCTACCTCTTTACATCAAATTTCCACCTTCAAAATTATAGGAAAGTTCCTCTAACCATGTACTACTCTCAATGTGTGACACTTCCTAGAAGGTAGGGGCTGTATGTCTGACTATTAGGAATGATTTTCTACAGTTGTAGCTCTTTCATCAACGCTCAAGATGTCACCATTTACTATGCAAGCGGAATGAGTAGCTTTTGTTAANAAAAAAGACAAAAAAAAAAAGACGAAAAAGCAAGCATGAAATCTCCAATAAAAACCTTAAAAATAGGTTTCCTTTAATTAGTCTGTCACCTTTGGAAAAGCACTTAGGATTTATCAAGGTGTGTCAAGTGAAAATCTTAGATGTGGCAATCAACAGCACGCACATCTTTGATGGAACACCCTACACAGACAGCAAAAACGCTGTTTGGATTTTTGTTTTAGCCCTTCAGAAGCTGAACTGCCATGTGAGTGAGCTCAGAAGGACACATAATAAATACTCTGCAGCAGAAAGCACACTTGAACGAGATCTTCAACAAGCTTCTACAGGTTTCACATCAAGCCAGGACTGTAAAGTTTATGGCTTCGGTGAGACCACTGTACCAACACCTGACATATCAGAGGGTCTGTTACAGCATCTCTTTCAGCGTGGGCATGAAATAATTACATACATCGACTGCTGGGACTTCTCCTGTCTCTGGAGTTTTATCAATACTGAGAAAATGTTGACAATATAGTAATGAACCATCATCATTTGGGAAAAAAAGAGAAAGAGAGATCAAAAGTAAACATCTGGCAAATGGAATGAAACATATTCTCTTATCACACATTATATATGCTCAAATTGCAGAGTATCTGCTGCAGGTCTGGGCTCAGGATATGCATTTCCACCATGAGCTACAAAACCTTTTTCCCTGATCACCATTAATCCCAATGCAACTCATAACTGCTCTGAAATCACTTCCTTACCAGATACTGCAAAACTGCTTCATATGTATGTCAAATCCCTAACAAGACAAGGCTGCAGGGAGACCTCATACCGGCCTACCAGTACCTGAAGGGAGCCTACGGGAAAGCTGGGGAGGGACTATTTGCCAGGGAATATGGCAATAGGACAATGGGCAGTGGTTTTAAACTAGAGCAGGGCAGGTTTAGATTAGACATTAGAAGAAGTTCTTCACCCTGAGGGTGGTGAGGCACTGGAACAGGCTGCCCAGGGAGGCGGTGGAGGCCCCATCCCTGGAAACATTCAAGGCCAGGCTTGATAAGGCTCTGAGCAACCTGATTAAGTGCAGGAAGTTGGACTAGATGACCTTTGAAGGTCCCTTCCAACTCTATGGTTTTACGATCCTGTGGCACCGGACATTTTTATCACCAAAATCCTTCCCCTCCCTGCAGTGCTCACCTCATGACTGCCTCTTACAAATCCAGCAGCAACTCCTCCCCATTAAAACGGCCAAGATCTTGAGCGCAAGCAGCCGTACTTCACACCTGTGGAAGTATTGCCATCTTACTCATACCTTACCTACCAAAATCAGTCTGAAACAATGTATGAAGACACAAGAGCAGCTGTATTTGCACACAAATATCAGATCAATTTATTTTGTAAAGATAACTTTTTGTAGTCCTTTTCCAGGTAAGGTTTAGCCACATTATCTGCTACTTAAGTAGAAAAGGTCTCTGTAATTATTGAAACAGCTGCTTTTAGCCAAGCAATGTGCTCAGTGAGTTTTAAGTTAGTTTATTTATGGAACTATCATAAATTATCCACTCACTTCTTTAAGGAATCCTTAAAAATCCCTCAAACAAACAATAAAGTACATTAAACAGCAAATGTACTTCCCTCTCCCCCCTCTCCCTTTTCAGAGGTAACCTACCTGATAATAAGCTTCCATTAAATGTTAATAAAACAAAGGTTACATAATTCACTATCCAGCAAGGACTAAGCAGGATAAAACCAGATACTAATGATGGTTTGTTTGGGATTAATGGTAAGCGTTGGATTAGTCGAGAGCTTCTTGGTATCTGTGTTTCCGATCTCTCAATAAATACTCCAACTGCAAAAGACTAGTGCCACCTTTAGATGAAAATTAGTATTAGGTCTCTTAGTCAATCTGATCTCAGCTCCCTACAGGCACTGTGTTTTGATTAGATATCTTGTCACACTTTCAGAAAGTAGAGTAAGATTTAAGCAAAAAAGCCTTTTTCCTTATCTCGCCTTCCTTTTTCCTTTTGCCTCCCATTCAACCCTAAATTTTAAGCAGTAAAGAGAGAAGAGTACTTCAATTTTTCTAAACGCTAAACTCCAAAAGAGATGAGGCATCCTCAGAAAAGTATCAGAAAGTCTTTTAATCATCATGACATTTGATTAAGACCCATTTGTAAGCTATTTCTATGAAATTATTAAACGTTTGAGAAAAAAAATAGTGAAACTTTTAACTGAAGTTTAGGTGAAGGTTTACCTGAATTTTTGAGTCTTTTTTTGGTACTTCACCCATTTCAAGACTAACCTTGTTTTACCTTGCTTCAGAAAGCCATAAACACTATCATCCTCATTGGTCATCAAAACTGCAGCACTTAATTCATCTAACTTAATTTTAAAAGACAGTACCCAAATGTGGGTTACCAGCTCTGGTTGGCTGGGAGTTCGCTTTCTCCATGGTGTCCCATGTCCTCCTGTGTATTGACAACACATAGGTGGTTTTGGCTGGTGCTGAAGAGCATTTGCACAGCATCAGAACTCTCTTGTTCATCACTCTGACTCCCCAAGCAGAAAAGCTGGGGATGGGCAAGCATTTGGGAGGGTCAAGGGACACACAGCTGTGACAGCTGACCCAATCCAGCCAAAGATGGACACAGGGCCACCAATATGATTAAGGGAGTGGAACATCATCCTTATGAAGAAAGGCTGAGGGAGTTGGATCTCTTTAGCTTGGAGGAGACTGAGGGATGACCTCATTAATGTCTATAAATATGTTAAGGGTGAGAGTCAGGAGGATGGAACCAGGCTCTTCTCAGTGATGGCCAGTGATAGGACAAGGGGCAATGGGTCCGAGCTGGAACATAGAAAGTTCCATCTGAATATAAAGAAAACCTTTTTTCCGCCATGAGGGTGACAGAGCCCTGGAACAGGCTGCCCAGAGGTTGTGGAGTCTCCTTCTCTGGAGACATTCAAGACCAATCTGGACATGTTCCTGTGTGATTTAATCTAGGTGATCCTGCTCAGGCATGGGGGTTGGACTAGATGATCTTTCGACATCCCTTCCAACTCCTGACATTCTGTGAATCTGTTAAAAGGAATATTTCATACCACACAATGTCATCTTCAGGGATAAAAAAATTTGGATGTTCCACCTCCATACTCCAACATTGCCATTGTCAGAGTGGCTGGGCACTAGTTACAAAAGCCGGTGAGTGGACCTTCACAGCACTTTCCCTCCTTACCCTCTTTCCTTCACTTTTAAGCAGTCTCACCTTGACTCAATCATTTTCTTCCTTTCATTCTTTCTATTGTCTCCCCAACCCACTGTGGGGTGCTTAACTGCTGGTCAGGCTCAACCCACCACACCAGGATCTGGAAAACTTCTGTCTCCAAAACAGGCACACAGCAGCAGGCAGTGTCTTATTTCTTAAAGCAAAGTGTTATGGAGCTGCTGACAATCACACTGACATTCATGTTTGGTGTTAACAAAGAGTGAGGACTGTTGCTAAAATCCCAGAGAGAAGCAAATGATACTATTTGCTAATTGGCTTTGGTTTTCCTTCTGTGTGGGTTTTATAATTACATGTAAGCTTCATTTGATTTCGAGGGCTCTGCTTTTATTTCTAGCAGTGTCACTTTCCAGTTTTTATTGGATGATCCCCTGGAGACCTTGCACTAGGAAAAAAATAACATTGATCAACCAAACGCTTCACTTCATATGTTCAGGCATACTTCTACAGCAAAATGAAACAGATGCCACTTAATCTACCACATACACGGGCAAGTGACAACTTGAGAAAGTCAGTCTGGAGTGAGTCAAATCAAGAGAAGGGGCTTTTCTTGATGATTTCCCAATGCAACCAATTAAGTCCACTGCACAGCTTTGTTTTTCAATTTTTCATGACTTCTTTTTCCTAACGTTTTTGTTTATCCCCTCAGGGGTGAACGGACAAGTGTCTGCTTTCTGCTGAGGTAATGCTCTGACATCAACGCCCCTGCATGGCCATCCTAGTTTTAACATGTCTGGTGGAAAAGCTGAGATGAGTTTGGCCAAATTACTTTTTTGTTTGGGTTTTTTTTTTTTTGGGGGGGTGGGCCTCCACAATGTATCTCCTCCTGCTTTAAGAGAAATTATGGTGCACTATCAAACTGCTGGTTTGTGAAGGCCATTTAAAATGCTATGGCTACATGATTTAATACACAAAACACCCAGACTTTCTCCGTATGTCCTACACTAATGCATGAGCACCTGAAACTCACTCACCACTTGAGTCCAGATAAGGTGAATATTAGGACAGTGTGTGTCAGAAGAT
This sequence comes from Heliornis fulica, assembly GCA_013399135.1. Lineage (NCBI taxonomy): Eukaryota > Metazoa > Chordata > Aves > Gruiformes > Heliornithidae > Heliornis > Heliornis fulica. The sequence goes on along the minus strand of VXBZ01005295.1, from coordinate 475,143 downwards.
TCCTTGAACTCTTGATAAGCTAGGAAGATTTAAAAAGTAGTTAGGAATCACGCCTTGTATAACAACAGCATCTTTTACATTTTAGTAACGCGAAAGTCAGTCAAGGAGTAAAGCGGATGTGCAACTCTTCTACTAACTCTTATTTCCCTCATCAACATCCAAACAGATTTAGTCCATAGCCCAGAAAGGACTTTGGAGCTGTAAGCATGGTGATGTGCATTTAATAAAATGAAAGACAATCAAAGTAGATAAAAAACACTGAAGCAAACAAAAAACGCTGCTCTTTCCTTAGTCCAGGCCCTGTTTCTTGGCCCATCTGGCACTTAAAGCCACCTTTACACTTCACCCTCGTATTTCAGCACTTGCTCTAACTGCTTGGCCCAGCCAGGACACGCACCTCTCTGTGCACCTCCTCCAGAGGTGCAGGAAACCACAGCACTCAGCTCAAGAGCAAAGAGAAAGTCAGGACTGACTCCGTAAAGATGCTTGTTCCACATATGGTTGCAGCTCATGCTTCATTAGTGTCTGTTCCTAAACAAGTTTATCTGTTGCTTTGCCACTAGCTCATTCATGCCTGCCTGACCATACCACAGGCAACAGCAGCAGCTCAGTTCCGAGAATTTCCACATTCCACATAATTGACTTATCTGGTGAAAAATCATACTCTGCATGAGCCTTTTAAAATGGTCCATAGCAAATAGGATGCTTGACAAGGTCTATAGTGTTTCTAATCAGCCACAAATAGCTTACAGCATTTTGAACACTTACACAGCCCTCCTGCTCACAGGGTCAGTGGGCCTGCAGGGACCCTCTCCCAGGGGGGAAGAGTACAGACACACCAATGAAACAGCTCTTCTCCCCGTTTCAAGTCTCCACTTTTCCTGGGTCAATGGCCAGTCTCCATCACCGTGTCCCAGTGACAGTTGGGGTGGAGTGGTAACACCTGTGCCTGCTGCTTGTTTCCTTCTTACTGGTTTTCTGTTACCACCCCATGTCTTTGTGCCTCCAACCCAGTGGGGTGCCCACAGCCACTGTCCCTCGGGAGATACCTCCTCTGGCATGGGCTGTCTCCTTCAAAGTGCAGCTGTCCCCTCAGCTGGGGGTCTTTGTCCCCTTGCAGAAGCTCTTCTTTCTCAAATGCGTCAGCACCAACAACCATGGGCTGCCCACACTGGTGGGAGCTGGCTGGCACTGACACGGGGCAGGCGATGGTGCCTCCCAGCCAGGGCAGCCACCAGCCCAAACACAGCACGTTGCCATGCAGCAACAAGCAGCTCTGCATCACATGGCTTAAAAGTGTTAGAGCCACGGTATTAAAACAGAAGTAATCTCAGACTACCCTCACTCTTACACCACTGGATAAATCAAAATATCGGCATAACGTTAAAGTAGAACAGCACTTCAGCAGTCTTTGACATGAATTTGTGGAAAACCCTCTCGTGATTTAGTTTGGATTTATTTATCTGCTCTACATTTGGGATATTCCTGCCCCCAATTTCCATTTGTTTTGGTATATATATATATTTATATATATATACATACACACACACGCAAACACCAAAACTGGTCTACTATTGCTATATGAATTGTTTCATTCAGTTTTCTTTTTATAGCTGCTTTTGTTTCAAAGGCTTGCATAACTTACTAAAGAACTCATGCTTTAAAAATATACACACTAAAAACAAATTAACATTTTCTGCAGAAGGCTTCATATCATCTGTACAAAAAGGAGTTAAAAAGAAGAGAGACAAAGAATGCAATTTCCAGCAGAAAAGTATCATTGGTTCTAATGATGTTCTAATTTCTTCCTGGAAAAGAGACGATTTTAGGCATGGAGACAAACATAGGCCCTGCTTTTCCAAAGAGGCTTCTTTATGACCATGTTGAGCTGCACCATCAATGCCTACTTCGGCCTCCAAAGCTCCAACATCAGACCACCACTGACATGATGCATACCCTGAGCCACAAGCACAGCATTATGGTGCTATTTGCACTGCAGAGCACAACCTCAAGCCGGGAGAACACGGCAGGAAGACATCACACCCAGACATGGCATATAACAAACAAGTTGGGTTTGTATGATAAAGGACTGGCCTTCACTAGCAGTAACCACACCAGGTTTTATTTGTGGCCAACTGTACAGCTCGCACCACAACTTTTTAAAAATCAAAATTACTTGTACTGGCAGTCATTTATATCAGTATTTCTTTTCAAACATGTGAAAAGCACAGATGAGATGTCTGCACTGAAGTTCTTCAGTTACTTTCATCTGGCTGTAGCAAGAGAATGTAATTTTCATCTCTGTACTACAGTGTCTTTGACCACATACTTTAATCCTGTATCTAGCAAAAAGGTTTCCGAAATAAGTTATTGCTGTGGCTACCAGATATGGTGAGACACACTTAAAAAACCCCAGATCCCATATTAGGAAAGCAACCTTCTGCAAAGACAGCGGTGGTTTAAACTGTCCTGCACATCAAACTGCGCCAGAAGTCAGGGGAAACATGGGATGTTTTTTTCTCAGTTACATTCTTCTAGGAGTAAAAGACTTTGTGATTCCAATACTGCATGTCAAAGTCTTGATAGCTTTTGTTACTAGATTATTGGGATGTTTATTCTATCAACTGCACTCACTAGTTTAATCAGACAGCGAGGTTAAAGAACAAGCAGCAGTGCAGAGGCAGACAGCTTCCATTAGCCTATCCCATTTCTTGACTGAAGATTCAACCCAAGAGCAGCCTTGACCCAGTCAGGTATCCATATACCCCTGAGGAACAGCAACTATTCTCTCAACAAATACCACAAGTGCTATGAGATAACCCCCAACTCACTGACTCTACACCCCAATTTAGGCTTAATTTCAAAAATGCCACTTCCACAAGATGAAAAGCCTAGAAAAGTAGTTTGTTGGGTTTGCATGGCAGGGTTTTGGTAGTGAGGTGCTACAGGAGTGGTTTTGTTGAGAGCCTGCTAGAAGCTTCCCCTGTATCTAATAGAACCAACAACAGCTGGCTCAAGATGGACCCAACATTGGCCAAGGCCAAAACCATCAATCACAGTTGTAGCACCTCTGGGATAGCACAGTTAAGGGGCAGGGGGTGGGAAAGCAGTCTGCCAGAACAGTAGCTAGAGAGAGGGATGAGAATATTTGAGAACAATTCTGCAGACACCAAGTGAAGAGGTAAGGGGAGGAGGTGCTCCTGGGGTAGATGCCCCTGCAGTCTATAAAAAGACCATGGTGAGGCAGGCTCTACCAACTCCAGGGCCACAAGTTTGCCAGACAACGGAGAAGAAAAAAACATGAGACCTTGGAATCAAAGCCAAGCAGCTGACTTGACAATCGACAATTTTCAAAATAACATAAATAATGTTTAATCTAGGTGATTCTGCTCGGGCAGGGGGGTTGGACTAGATGATCTCTCGAGGTCCCTTCCAACTCCTAATGTTCTGTGATTTTGTGAGAGGACATCTATAACTTGTGAGCAAAACAGATCACCAGCTCCCTAGAAAAGTCATCACAGTTTGGGTTATTTGTCCTTACCTTCTGCGTTGGCCAAAGCTTGGTCTTCATCCATAACTCAATTCCAAACAAAGACTACCAAGGCAGACACCCTTCTGCAGGATCAAGGAGACTGTTAGTTTCTTTAGGCAACTGAACTTTAAAGAAAAAGTAATCTCCCTGTAGCTAGAAGGGTTATTTTAGAACAATTTAAAACCAGTCAGAGCACATGTTCCGACAAGCAAAGGAAAATTCCATTCACAGATCAACGAAATAACCGTATAATTTGGAAGCTATTTCTTCCTTACAAAACAATCAGCTGAATAATCCTGCAAATGTAGGAGTGAAATTACCACAAGTGCGAAGCACAAATTCTCTACTTTTAGGTACATAACTATTGACTCTTGTATATACCACTCACACAATGTGTTCTCTAGCTGGTTCTGAGATCATGCACATATGCATTAGAAAAATAAGCTTCAATTTTGTATTAAAAAAAAATTCTTGTAAATTACCCATTTCTGTACAACAGCACTCATTTTATATATATAAATAGCAGCAAGGCTAACAGTCAAACATTCAACCCTTCCAACGGGCTCTTTGAACATGAAGCTGATGGCTTCCTTCACTACATATTCTAATACCTCAATTAGCAATGCAGCCTTTTTGTCTTTTTTTTTAAAAAAAAAAAAGCTGGCTTTTTACAGCAAGCTGTCAGCTATGACATACAACTTGTGCACATATGAAATTAAGACATACCTTGATCAAAGGCAATGCACAATATTTCAGGAAATGAAGACAATTTATGATGGTATGGTTTCAAGGCTTTTTTGTAATTAAGTTATTTAAAAAGAACAGACTACACAGAATGAAAAAGTGCCGTTTGTGAAGATGAGGCTGTTATGCAGATATTTTACAGTTTCTCAGTTAGGAAGATAAGAACTCCATACAAGATTCCTACTATTTTCTGGTTTAACTGTTTTTCTTTTTGCCTCTCAGCAGAAGAGCCACAAGAATTTAACATAACTTAAAGTATCAACAGCCCCCTCCTCCCAACCAATTGAGTAGTATCCTATGGGCTACTCAAATCACATTTTAAAGAGTCAAGAGTCAATCAAAACAATGTCCAAAAGTACTTAAACTACTATTCCATATTAGAACAGAAGTATTATCTTGACACTTCTGAAAGAGAAATCAGAACTAAGAAAAGTCACTGCTGAGTTTGATACCCATGATGTTAACTATTCAAGTCATCAATACACAAACACAAAAGCTGTGCTGAAGAATTCTTGCCATCGACTCCAAAAGGAAGTAGATTAGGATCATGGTTTTCAATACGTGTTTTTTGACTGCAACAGAAACTAAATTTAGACCCAGTTACATAAAAAAATACTAATAGCTTTAAATACTTTTAATCAGCATAAGAGGTTTAGAGATACACAAATGATTTAAAGTCTGTTGACTAGTTTTATACTGCATTTGCAATATTGTGCATTAGTAAAATCAGGGAGATTATGAAAGAAATACTGAAGCATAATAAAATTACATAAACATTAAAAGCAGGCTATACAGAGTGACTCTGAACTTTGATAGTATGAATTTTACCAGAATATGTCTAGAACATCATTTCTCTGATCGATTCCTGCAGCATGAGCGCTAATCTACCAGGTGATGCAACACAAGTACCAGGGAGGTTCAAAACCCAGGTTGGACTCTATAAAAAACTGTATTAACTCATGTGATCCTACAAAGGGCAAAAAATAAAACGCTTACCATCTTCATAGTGTTGCACGCTGCTGATCCATGGCTAGCATGACAGCACAGAGCAATCTGGCAGGCTTTCAAATGCCAAGTCTGGCATAGTGTCAGGCAATATGCTCTGCCAGCTGTGCAACTCCTTCAGGAGCTGCAAAATGACACACACACACACACGAAATCCCCAATGATTTGTAGGGATAGTTCATTATTATGGCTTGCAGAGCAGAGCACCTGCCAATAATTTGTGAAGTACCAATCACATCATGCTCAGGGCTTTTTCTCCACAGCAGCTAAAAGAGTTCCCTGAAAACAACAGAAGACAACAATATTGTCCTAACAGACATAATTACTTGGATGATCTATAACTGTTGCCCAAGGCACATGGTAAAACTGCAAAATAGGTGATGTTATGTGAAAATAGGTTTGATGTTATCAAAAAATGTGAGATGGGGCATATGATATGTGAAGTCATTTCCAGGTTCAAATCCTGAAGCATATACAACAGGCCAGTTAGATTACCCACATGCAGCTTTTTCTGTTTGTTTGCTTTTACTGTAATAGTTCATTGCACAATGTCATCAGAAAGTTTTCTTTAAAAGCCTGTTTCGATCAGCACCTACTAGCAGACAGAGAACTGAAATGGCTGACAGTTCTGCTGAACTTTAGTGATGACTAAGTCCTATCTAACTTTCCATTTTTCTTTCTTTCAAGGATCGTTCGAGATCCTTTGTACAATGCTTCTGTATAACTTGCGTGCTACTGCTATAAAGACCTATTACTACCTCCTTCAGAATTATTTCTGAGAAACACTGGCAGTAACAGCTGAGATTAGCATACTATAACACTTACCCACAAGGATTTAAAGGAAGGAAGAAAAACCCAAAACAAAACAAAAAACCAACCAACTTTTTTACAGTAACTGCTACAATCTGCCTTACTGCAAACATTACCACTGCTACCTGGCCAATCACTTCTGAAACCAATTGCTCTTTCAACAAAAATATAAGGATTTGGAGAGGAAGCAGTAGTTTCTCCAGATTAGATTAACTGTAGTGGTTTTACATAAAGCTACAACTTCAAACAAAACCCCCCAAAATACAAGCTTTCAACTTCTAAGCTATTAATTTTTATTTATTTTTTTTCTCTGCGGGAATCCTTCTCAGTGATCTAAGGTGGCTCACTCTAGATGAGAAATCTTGTTTGAAATTACACAGCCATTAAGCAGTCTGGAAAATTACTGTGGTCTGTGTCAATGTTATGATTTAGACCTGGTGAGGTAACCAAACCAGTCTCCTTGCAGACAAGGCAACTAAGTTCAGTGTTTCTCTAAAGAGAAACAGATTAAACTAGCTTGAGAAACTGATCACTCCAAGTGTTGTTGACAATTCTGTTGCTAAGAGCTCATTCTTCATAACTGACACCTAAATATGCCTATAAACTGAGTAGCCAGAAAGGAAAAAACAAATTGTTAAGTTTTTTTTTAAAAAATCCTGTAATACAACGGAGATGGAATACTTAGCTGCAAAAGCTCTCACATAATAATGTGAGAGCTTTTCCAGCTAAGAGAGACCTGACATTAAATTTCCACATCTTAAATACCAGAAAAGGTAGCACAGCCACTACCACAGCAAGAACTCTCATCAATTTCCCTATCTAATTTTCCAAAGTCAATTTTAGAATAACTTGTTTCAGCCTTGGGATGAGCTGGACAGAAGAGTTATGGTTTGAGTTTTTTTTCTTTTTAACTGAAATTTCCATCATTTCAAATTTGTCACAAATACCTTTTAGAGAAGTTTTTAGCACTTCAGATAAACTGCACAGAAAATGAGAAATATTTAAGAAAAGCCTACACTACAGAAATCATGTATTTGCTCATCAAAATTTGTAACTCCCAGATTCAAATCTCAAACTATGCCTCTTGGCAGATACTTAGCTCACTATCATTCAGCTATTAAAGCACAGATCAGCTTCTATCACCTGAGAGGGTTATGCAACAGGCAGGTTATTACTGCTTAAAGCTTATGTACCCAACTTGTTTCCACGTAACATTTTGAGTTTCTATGGATCCTTCTTTTCTAAGAAAACAGCTTATTAGAAATTCTACTCAAAAATGCTGTTTTGGGGTTATGTGTTTTGGGTTCTTTTACTTTATATCACAGTGGTACTCAAAACCTATCAAGTGGAGTAAAGTGCCCCGCATGAAACAGACTAGTTTTCCCTTATCTTTCCACACTGTCACTACACATTAAGAAAACAAACTTGTCAATTAATAGATATTTTAAGTGCTACTTCTATATACCTCTTGTATCACTGTGTTACTGAACTGAAAGGAGCCATCAGTTCACTGACCACTGAGCTGTAAGCCCTCTTCAGAATTTCTCTGTCAGAAACACTAAGACACCTTTTAGGACAAGGAATTAAGAATTTTAACACAGAAATCAATTGAACCAAAACAAGGTCTCATTTATACTGATCAAGCAGTATGACATACACTACCAGTTCATAACACAGACTGGTTACCACACAGGAAAGATGCATTTTTAGATCACCCAAAACATTCAATGAAATATCTGCCCTGCTGGCAAACTTTTATGGAATATGATTTTCTACAACAGCTTGTGTTGCTATAATGGAAGTGTTCAACTTTGCTGGAATGAAGAAAAGCACTCTTGAGATGAATACTATTCACATCAACTTTGGCTCACCACCTTGTTCTCTATTTGCAGGAAAACAAGTCATATAAAGGATTCCCATTTAAAAATTAACTCCAGTGATGCAAATTTTGATCTTTGCATTGTACTTTTTCCAACCAGCAAGAGTTTCAGAGAGCATAAGACTTATGACTGCCTAAAACATTTTTTAAAATAGACTTCAACAGTCAATTTTAAAGATTCTTTGGATCTATTTTCATTGTCTTATTTTCAACTACTATCAGTTCTACATCTGGTTTTCAGATTGAGACCTAAAATTCTGTTTACTTGATGCATTTCTTCATAAGATATGACTGTGAGATATTCCTTAGCAACTCTTTAAAACTATGAAAAAAAACTGTAAAAGCCATGAAACAGAACATTATGCAGTCTTCAGATTTCTCCAAATTCCCAAAAATTTTAGCAGTTTGTTTTCCACAGGCAATACACTCCCTTTTCCAAACTTAAACATTAATAAATGTCATACTTTGTCAAAATCTTGATTCTGCACAATTTAAGCATTTTAGGATAAAACCAACTGTAAGAATTATTTAGATAGGAGCAGAGGATGTTGTTAGGGTGTCTGCTTGTTTATTCTAAATTAATAGTTCAACTGCAATTAAACACTTGGGCAGGCACAGGAGAATTCCTATCTAAGCAAGCTTTGCCAGCAATCAGATCTCGTGTGCTCTCGCGAGACTGTTACTCTTACTGTACACACAGTAGACTACTACATTTCCACTAACAAGCCAGAAGACTAGAAGTAGATCTGGTTAAGTCTAAAGGATGTTCAGGGAAGACAATGAAAGATTTCCAGCTTCACCTCACCTCCAGTACATATTGTCAAAGTGAAATGGCTAAAAATGAGACTGTGACCCACACAGTTATTTACTTCAGAGTAAACCTATATTTAGCCAATAGGAACAGCTGAACAGTTAATTACCAAATTATTTTTTGTTATTAAGAGTTCTGCTTCTACATTCTCTTTACCTTTTGAAATATCCCTTCATATTCTACTATGCAGGCAAAGAAAGAAGAGACTACAAATGCTAGTATTTACCCCTCAAATACTACAGAGACTTTGGGAAGGTGAAGGCAAGTTTTTGCCTTTTCTGTGCCTCCAAACCCCCTTGGCTCTTCCTAGCTGAGGAATCTGAATTATCCAAGACCCTTGGATATTTTAAATGGTCATGAAGTACCAAAACTGGGGTTGATTTGAAGTTAATGTTCTTGTCCTCAAGACCGACAGAGGGCAATAAATGGTTCTTCTTATCAAATTTTTACTTCTAAAGAAAATGAGTAAGAATATTCAGCTTACAGTCCATGGCACCACTGACATTTTGTGGAGGTAAAGGGAAATGAATCTTTCATTTCAGATACAAACAAGAACCAGATTAGCAACCCTCAAAATTACATAAAGTCCAACTACTGTTTAAAGGAAATCACTGTTATGAAAAACAAAAAGAAAATAAAAACCAAAATCTATGAGAGCTGCTATCAGACTAGGCAGAATTCATGAGAAGTTGCTTCAGTTCCATGCTGCTTGCAAATATGAATGTACAGCCTGCGGAGTGCCTACTACCGATGGCCTGTATTTCAGTTCATCCCTCACCACCAGAACTGCCCACAAATACAGCTTTCCCCAGTCCCAGCGCTCGCTCGGATGACTCCTATCACCTTGCATATCAGCTTTCTACAGCTGACTGCAAGCCAGACTCATGCTGAACAGACTACAAGAACAGCTGGCTCCTCTGCTCACACTTGAGCCTTTTCCTCAGTGAAGACATTCATTTGGGGTCCTCCTCTAAATCAGGACACATGAGAAATTAGTGACTGATAGAGCTAAACCTGTCTTAAGCTTTGCTGAATTTGAATCAATAGCTTAAAAAAACCCAAAGAAAACTGATAGGAAGGTTTATGATCATAGTCTATCACATTTTAAAGACACCACTATTTTTAGGTTGATTTCTTAGTTTTGGGTTTTTTTTTACTTTATTGGTATATTCTAAGCAGGAATGTGTAACTTCTGCCCACCTTAAACCCTCAAGTTAAAAGTCCTAAGGCAAATTAGATTATGTATCAAGTAACACATTTTATAAATTTTTTTAGTACCAGCAACAGCAGTAATACAACAGCATTCACCATCAAACCAAAGCATAGATTTACATCGTTACAGAACAGCTGCAAAAGCACAGCACTTCTGTGAAGTTATGGATGTCAATATAATGGAAAATAAACATTCTTTCACACTGTTAAAAAGAATGAGCCATTCCTTGCCAAGTTCTTTTTGTAACAAAATACGTTCTGACTCAGCATTAAATTTTCAATGTTTTTTATATTTTAACATGTAGAAGTTTTTGTTGTTTTGTTTTTTTTAACATGGTCTTCAGCTTTACGTTACTACTTCAAACAGAATAAATAGGCTGTAGATCAGATAGAAAACTGTGAAGAATGAATTGCAAAGTAGATTATCGTTTCATTGACAGCCCACAGGGCTATTTTTGCCACTTTTTCAACAGGTTTTATTTAAACATGAGTACAGAGAGCACATGTTACATTGCTGTTGTATGTACAAACAAGCAAGCAACCCTCCACTGCCAAAGCTGGTGGTTCAAATGAGGACATGGGAAAAAAAAAAAGGGATTAAATAAACTCTTGAGAAGCCATTTGTTTGCATAAGTTAATTTCTGAGAAATTAAGACACACAAAACTGCACTTATCTTCACGTAGTAGGTAAGGTCAGTTCCTAGCATCAGCAGCTACACTGTCAACTAGAATGAAACATGGCACAGGAGCTTTAAATACATCATGAACTCAGATTTCAAAATTTACGATATTCCTGAACTTGGCTCGCAGCACCCTGAACAAGCAGAAGTGCATGGATAAAGGCTTTAGACTTTCAAAATATTAAAATCAGAAAACTTTTATAGTTGTTACAAATTCTGTAAGTTTGTACAGAAGTTACTCTGAAACATACAATTACTGGATTTTAAACTGCCTGGCAATATTATTGAGTCTTTTCAGAGTACAATTCTAAAGTAATTTTTTGACCCTGCAGATCAATACTTTACACAGATTTCTAAATACTGTTCTAGAACAAATTAAGATGGAATAGGTATAACATTACAATGCAGCCAGATTAAAACTGGGGGAAGTTTAGGTAGTCTAGCTTTAACTGGACTATTCAAAATGAACTTTAACTAACCACCGTTAAGAAAAAAAATAAAGACATAACACTGTCCCCTAACTTGAGTTATTTAAAAAAAAAAACAAAAACCAAACAGCAAAACAGAAACCACAAAACCAAAAAAAAGAACAAAACCAAAGAAACCCTACCTGTTCCTTATCTAATCTCATTTTTGGACAGAAGACTGACTCTTACACCTTTTGCATTCTCTGATGGGGAATTTATGAAATCAAAACATGTTCTGACAAAGAGAACCTTTCCTGAGAAGGGTTCAGTCAAAACCTCATTTATGTGGTATGTAGAAGGAAGTCATAACAGTCAACAACATGGAATGTACCAACAGATTTATGAAGAACGACAGTAACAGTTATTTACATGTTCAGGGTAGTTAATTGTTCTTTATGAATTAGGTTTCCCCTGTATAAATTAGAAAACTACAAAATGTCAAAGTTGGGAGAAATCTCCACTTTCTTTAAAAGTTCAAGTAAAAACACCTTTGCAAGAACTTCCTTTAGACAATAGCATATTGCTTGTATAAAAGGTCTCTTATCCTATAGAAGTCCTGACAGAGACAGCCTTCCAATCCAATGCGCCCCGTTTCAGTCTGAAACAAAACACATGTTTAAATTTACTATCTTGACACTAATGAGAAACCTTTCATTTAGAATATTACTACAGTTTAAGACAAAACACCTACCCTGCGAACAGCCACCAGGTTGTTGCACACAAGCACTCCTCCTACAAATTCAGCTTGGATACCTTCTCGCAAGAGAACTTGCTTGAAGTCAGACAGTCTTGGCTCATTCATGAACACAGACTGATGTCCAAGAACCTTGAAGCAACAGAAAAAATTTTAAAACTTATGCTACTTAATACCTTCCATTTTTCCACATATCTGTTCACCATGTTGACAGCAGTTTTTCCCAGATTACAGGACTATAAATTAGAAGATTTGGTCTGTTTCTGGTCACTTGCAGGAAGACACTTCCAGGTTGGTAAGGCTTTAGAAGTTCTGTGTCAAGTAAAGGAACACTCTTCTCTGCTGACATACTGAATGCAAATGAGAAGCTGTCATTCTTCTCTTCCAAAGCTGGATCTCTCTTCCAAACCATGCTATGCCAGGGACAGAGCTATGAAAGATGTACATCAGTACATACATCTATGACAGTTATCATGAACCTGAACAGACTTTAGAGTTTTCTCCACATTTAGCTAGCTCCTAAAACAAACTACATTTTGGATTCTGCAACAGTATCTTAGAAAGTAATTCTAAGATTAGAATGCATTGTAGTCCTCCAAAGATAACACAGTATCTACTCCCATGCAATGTATTTCAATTTAAGAACACAGAAATTTATAGAAAAGATTAATTTGATGAACACTCAAATCACTAGTAGAGAATCAGTGACATGAATTTCAAACATCTGTATCTCAAGTATGAGTTACTTTCCAAAAAATAGTCAAAATAAATATCCAGGAGTGTCTAAACACCAAGTAATTTCCAAATCTGCAAGTACTAACTATAAATACAAAACATGCTAATTGAAAGCTTATCTTCACAAATAGATGACACTGTATGCTAGGAGCTGTGGGGATCCAAGAGATCATCCTTTCTGAGACACATAAAAACTGAAAAAACATCAGTATTGGGTTTAACAAAGAAAATCAAACATGAAAATCTATTTTCAAATAGGCTTTCATTTGAATATGATCACAGTATCTTATCATAAGATCACAGTATCAACCCCTAAGTGCTATAAAAAGACAAATGAATCCAGAGTTCTTCAAAAAAGATCTGATCTTCCAGATCAGTGAAATTTCTATACCTCATGAGGTGGCAGAGGTTCCAAAGTAGGAATGATCTCGCTTTCCTCACATATGTCCTTGTCATCATCACCAAAGAGGCTTTTCATGGCCTTCTGCTGAGCAATAACACTAGAGTCTGAAGAAGGCATATCCACTTGCATCTCTAAGTCTTCACCTTCCCTCAGCTCCCCCTCTTCCAAAATAACTCCAGTATCCACTTTTGAAACCCGCATGTCCAGAACACCATCAATCCAAGCCAACTCAGCATCTTTGGCTTTACAGAACTGAAGGGAGCTGACAAGAGAATCTTTTAATCTGACCTGGGTTGCACAAAAAATAAAAGTACTATTAGTTTGATGGAAAACAGAGATAGTTCTTACTTCAAGCTTTAAAAATTAGGACTTTTCACCACCTCTTCACACAGGTTTGATTCATACTCCTTTTGAAGGAAAAGGAGGGTACTAGTATCGCCAAGGCAAGATGTTCTACAGTAAGTACTTTGTATAACCCTGATGGAGCTACTCAACTTAAAGCAGTGGAGATCAGTATCTTTTTTGCTTTGGTTAAAATAAAAATAAAAAACCCAACCTATACATCTGCAAACTTGACTTAAAACTACAGCAAGAGCAATCAATTCCTTTCAAAACATCAGAAAACTTTTCTGCAGCCAAGAAATTCCTCAGTTGGGTTTAGTAAATGTAAGTAAAGTTTCTAGAGATATGTTTAGGTTACTGAACAGCAGCTACAAATTTCAACCCTAAAAAATAATAATTCACTGTCAATAGATTTTAAAGTGACAAAGACATTATCCTTATTGCTCTGGTGCATTCCTGCCCTACTCTGAAAGACTGTTACCCACAGGAGATTGGGCATGATCCCCACAGTGGAATCAAAGTTTCAACTGTATGAAGGATACGGCAACTAACTATCCATCTGCAACACAATCCACTCAGTAGACAACCAGTTTTGACACCCCACCCACATCTAGTATTTTCTAACTCAAGGTCTCCAGTGTTATTTCATCAGTTCAGAAGAAAGCTTAAAGGAGGAAAAACAAACTAAAGCTATGCAGAAAACTGAATTTCCCCTTTACATTAAAAAAATTGAAATCTAATAAGAAGCAATTACAATTTTATTCACACAAATATTTTGTAAAAAATGAAAATCATGTCATTTCTTGAATACTAGCAATCCTCACAGTTTAAACAAAACCACAAACAAAACCAACCAACCAAAAAAAACAAAACAAAAAACCAAAAAACCAAAAACAACCACCACCAAACCAAGCACAGAAAACACAGCTATTTTTAAGACTGTCAGAACCAGAGAATTTTGAGAAATTGGAGCTCCCTGCTGGTTCCTACAAAGTAACAATTTCTTTCTCTGGAAAGAAGCAGTAGTACTTCTTTCAATAACTCTATTTTTCTACTGTTTTTCTCCTAACTTTAAAGGCACAAAAGGGATAAAGGACTAAAGTCCAAAGCATGTGAAACACTTTCTTCTAAACAACTTCAACTTCAAAAGTTGAACTGAGACCATACATAATTTTCATATACTTCACACATATTATCCAAGTTTCCTTAGTTAGAGCCTAACCATGAAAATTAAATGCAGTATATTAATGCAGTGGGAGAACAACAGGACAACAGTGTGCAGAGGTGTCTTTTCACATTTACCCCTTTGTAACTTTACATTGTTTTTAGGTACAAAGGACTTCTTTTTCCCTCTCTGCTCTCTAAGGCTCCCCTTCAGATTCCAAAAAGAATCCTGAATTGCAAGTAGTGTGCACAGTGGTACTCTACATACAGGTATTATTAATCTATCAAGACTTGAGCAAAGCAAAATCACGTTCCCACGCGCTCAAAGCTTGCCTTCTGCACTACAGCTAAAACACAACAATCCCACATTAGAGCTTTTAAATGATTCTTATGAATAAGCATACAGAGAAAGCTAACCTAGAAGGCAGAACACTACTGATGTTTTGATCCCAAAAAAAACAACTGTACACATATGTACTACCACCTCTCCCCTCCCAAAAAGTGGAGGGTTGAATTAAGAGTCTGAAAATACAACTCTACTACATTTCACATTAACACACAACTAACCTGGTAAATGTGAGTTTCGCTGGTTGCATCTACAGTTTCATGTAGTTTTGGCATATAAACTTTAATATCTTTTCCACCAAAAGCTCTGCAACATTCCGCAAGGTCCTGACTGGCCTCAGGTGGTCCATGGACAATGATCAGCTGTCTTGGTTTCATTTGGTTAATGATTTTTTTAATTGAGTCCCCATCTGAACGTCCTTCATAGTCAATGTATGTTACTCTGGCCCTAGTTTAAATTAAAAAGCCAATAACATTTTTCAGTTTAAAAGATTAAACCTTCAAGTGTTCCAAAATATATCATTAACTTGAAAATTTCTTTGAATTTTAATTCTACATCAGCAAAAGCTGTCAGCACGTGGTATATTATGGATCACTAAAATATAGAATTGTCAAGTAGGAGCACGTGTATTTGACACTATAAATTCCCCAAATTCACTTACACGGTTATCCAGAACAGGAGAGGGTATATCTGATTAAGGTCTTTTAACAAAACATATAAACATTTGCATATTTATGCTAACATTGTTTGTTCTTCCTCCGTCACTTATCTCCATCACACAGGGAACAAACTGAATTTCTTACAAAGTCAGGAACCAAAAGCTTACTTAGGTAGTTTGGGGGAAAAAACACACCAAAAAGCAAGCCCTTCCCCACTTTCTTAATTCCAAACTAGCCTTTTGCCTAATCTGGATTGTACCCATGCCACCAGTCTCGAAGAACCGACAACAAAGCCACTCACTTAATTTCCATGGATTCGGTTGCAGAAATACATTTGGTAGGAACATCTGATAGATCCTGGTCCATAGGTTCTTCTCCATTTGTCAAACCAGATTCTAATTTGCTTTTTTCTTCTTCTGTTGCTTGCAGTTCTGGAACTAGAAAATCCTCAGGTCTAGAATGAAAGACATTTTGCTTTTAAAAGCCTTATAGTAAAACCAAAGTACTACATAATATAAAACCAAACAAGCTTACTATTACTACTGAAGTCATTTAGAACGGCTATTGCCAACAATTTCATTACACTTGCCTTCAATATCTCCATATTTGACCAGAGCTCATTTGGTAAATATCTCCTTCATATCTTAAAAAAACCCTCTGGTATCTTGGGAAATACTGGCAAATTTAAGTTTTCTAGCAAGTTCATGAAAATTATGTGCCATTTAAAGCAAAAAGGTTAAAATATCTTCTAAAAGGAAAAAGGAAGGAAAAAAAAAAAAAGCCTGGAGTGGAAACACATCCTAAGAGGTGCAAACACAGGCCGAGGATCAGCACTCTGCTGTTTCAATGCTATCATAACCTTCCTGCGAGACTTAGTCCAAACTGTCCGAACTGTTCAGTTACTGTGTTTGGAGGAGTACATAATAATGATGCAGCAGACAAACTGATGAGTTTTATTTCTATTATTTCTATTTCTGAATTATTTCACAGCTAGTATATGCTAGCAGGAATTACCACCACATACTTGATAATCTCGCCATATTCGTCCCATTTAATTCTTTCTTCAGGGGCTGGAAACATTGGGTAAGATTTCTTCGCCTGTTTGAAGAAGCTTCCTTTCCGGCTACCTTCACCTTTCATCATCAAATCATGCTTGGTCTTATGTACAGTTGGCTGATCAATATCCTCTTCAGCATCACTCTCATCACTGGAATCAATATCTGCCCTGAAATAACATTGTAAAAAATTAGCACTTTCTTTTTTCTTCAGGTTTAATATTACATAAACACACCAAGGAGAAAATAACAGTTGACATAATGATCCAAGATAAGGGCAGTTTATGTATCTGAGAAAGAGCTCACAGTCAAATGGCAGAGGATACAGGTCTACCATAACATTAGATTAAAAGACAGCCATTCCTGATTCCTCAGTGCCCTCAAGCAAGTCTATCAAAATTATGATTTTTTTATCACTGTAAATGGCTGAAGAAGCAAAACGATCCCACAGAAAACTCAATTCTGAGTTTTCAATGCAACAGCCAATATATACTTACTCTTTAGATTGTTCTAACTTCTTGGCTGCTTCTTTCTTTAGTTTCTCCTTTTCTAAGTATTCTTCAAGTTCTCTTCCTTCCAATTTGACACGCTTTCTCAACTGCAAACAAAAGTAAAATTAATATTATTGGGAGTAGCTGAGAAGACCTTAGCTTTTCCTCCACATTGATGACACTGATATTTGTACCTAGGTACCAGAAGCAATTACAACTTGTGTATCACATACAAGATTATGCAGATGTGTGGCACCTTGTTGTGTAGTAGACTAACAGCAAAGCATTTATAGAAGTATTAAAATCAATTAGTTCTACAAAATTCTCTTGAAATATCTTCAGAAAACCTCTCTCTGACAAGTGGATGCAAACACTCAGAGTACTTTTAATTCCTGTGTCACTAACATCAAACCAGAAAATCCAAAAGTCATAATACAGGCAAAACAATGCAAGTTTTGCTTCTTTTTTTTCTGAAAAATCAAATTATAGGTCACCTTGAATAATGCTGAATTCTAGTAATAGTCTAACACTGTAATCCAATGCATCCAATCTAAAACTAAAATAAAGCTGCATCGTCAGGGTTGAAATTATCACTGTGATCGCAGGTGACTCCCATAAGCTAACAATGTTTACCACAGAGAAGACAACGCAGGTATATAAAATATGAAAATAATTTCAAAGCATGACTGAATTGCTGTATTCTTCTGATTCCTTTCACTTATCTTCCTAGTTCCCATGGGATATATTACACTAACTTGGCTTCTCATCCAAAACCACAGTATTTTCTAACAAAAATAACCCATTGCACATTGTGATCTGTATATCATCTGCGAGCAGATTTTTTTCTATTACAACAAAACATAAAGGAAAGCATTCTCTAAATAGTCTAAAGCAATTTTACATTCATGTCTATGGGTCATTAGTTTTGCCACACTACCAAACAGCATTTCACAGTTCCTAACATAAGGCCTACTTTTACGTAAGTTTATCCACGATTAAATTGTTAAATATGCAACATACCGATATCAAGTCTCCCTCCACCACAAAATACCCAACTTTGAGATATACAGACAACACTTACCTCAATATCTATAACTTTTTCTGAAGGATTATCAATCAAGAATCGTGCTAGTGTTCCAGGTGTAGTGCGGTACGTTAAGATTATAGAGTTTTTGGAATCCTGGCACCACTGGATGAAAAGATCTCTAGAAAATCCACACTCTAAGTCAGGCTGACTTGCAAGAACAACTTTTGGACTAGGCACTCGAGCCAGATCTGACAGGCTATGACATAAGGAGAGGTGGCGGAACTGAAAAGGATTGTTTCTCTTGTCTTCAAAGCACCTCATCAACTTGTCACTCATCCATTCAACCTAAAATACGTATTAGGAAAAAGTTATCTATAAGAAGTACAATATGATGTACAGGATGCATCACGCATGTGATTACAACAGAGTTTCTCAGCAAGTGTAGAAATAATGCCGAGTGTAAACAATACAAACAAGAGCTTTTAAAGTCCTCTTTTTTTCTTTTTAACTGTTATAAACTACACTACTAAGTCCTTGATAAAATCAGAAATGACTATCAAGCCTATAGCCATAACTGGACTCTGTTTTACTTGACCAAAAAAATCTAAGACAAACACACACTACAGAATAAAGACAACACCCAGCATTTAGCCACTTTTTACTGTTAAAATAATTTTGCAAACAAGTTACATTACCCTCTTCATAACAGCATTTTAAAATCAAAGCAAACCTGTGATTTGGAGAACTCCACTACATTGTAGCTGACATTATTCAAAAGTGCCAGAGAGTAGACTCCTAATCCTGCATCTTTTGTTCTCCAGATCTGATCAAGAAGTTGAGCAAGTTCCAGAACTCTGCCTGCTGTGTCCACAGCTATTAATACATTTCCATCACCTCGTAACGTCTCCAAAACATTAGCTAAGAAGAATTAAAAGAAAACAAAACCCTACTTACACTTTGAACCAAAATCAAAATGTTTGTGGCTTGGGAATTTTTCTTTGTTACATCACACTAGCAAGCACAATGAAAAGCAAATTGACCACAGAAATAAATTAAACTTCACAAGAGATCCAAACCCACATTTCCACCAAAATTAAAAGGAGATGGATTTTTTCTTGGTAGCTCTGAAGATCTCATTGCCTTAGTATTACTTTTCTTTTTCTTTTTATGAAGAAACAAAACAAGCAACCAAACAACCAGGAGTAAAACGGACTTTAAAAAAAAAATGTACTGTAGAAGGTAATTTAAAAATTCCTTAAGAAAAGATTCATCGATACAGGGTAAAATACAGTTTTCAAATGCACTTATTTTGAGTAAAATGTTTGACCCACATTTTAATAAAAGTTCTCAGTTTGGATGCTGATGAATTCTCACAGAAAAACAATTTAAAGTAACTAATAAATCCCATTACTGCTATTTTCAGGCCCAAACAGAATACATACTCAGCAGCTGTTCATCCCTTTGCTTCCTCCTGGGTTGTACATAAGTAGCATTAAATGAATCTGTAATAAGCAATGAAGGCCTGCTCAACATTTCCAAGGAACATCCATTCAGATGGCTGTAGATAAAAAGGCAAAAAACTCACTTTTTATATTTCAATATTGTGAGAAAAAAACCGCAAGCTAGATTTCTGTACATGCTGACATCTGGAAACTATCTCCTCTGTAGCTGAAGGTCTCCTGCTTCAAGCTTACAAATAAATAAAACTGAGTGCAGTAAAGAAACCCACAGCTAATGCATGTTTCAAACTGATTAATATAAACTCAAGTGAAATTAGTGGTCTTATTAGAGACAGAAAGACACTGCTACTTCCACACTTTTTATCATACATTATATGGTGCACACCTAAGGATGCCTTAAAAACACATAAATTGCTTTGTTGAACTTACATCTCCCTCTTGTGGTTGAAATCAACTGCATAGACAATTTCTTCCTCTCCATCCTTTACAATCTTCCAAATTGTGCCTCCTATCATGTGACCAGCAGGCAACGGTGTGATTGACAAACCATGTCCTTTGCCTATAGAAGTTTTCAATATTTTAGGTACATGAGACGCATTAAAATCCACTACTATTAATAAGAAACAGTAATTTTAAACAACTGAACACCAAAACCATGACTGTGTAAAAAACGTGAAATGAAGTATGAAAAAGCAGTAACCTATCTGTCCTTCCCATCTAATCAACAACTTCCCCCCTGCCCCGCCCAATTCATTTCTACTATGCCTCTAGAAAAAGAAATTAAAGGACCACTTCTTCCCTCCACCTCCCACTGGTACTTGGAGGAACTGCAGAGCTGCTTTACCTATAGACCTAAGCAACAGTAAATTGTGTAACAAATACGTGACATGAAAGCAAGTACACTGGTGAAAGGCAGACCCCTCTCAGGAGCAACACAAAATATTTACTGTATCATTTGCTACCTAGGGACTTACAAAAAGCATATAAAAGACACAAATGTGTGTTTTCCATTCTGGGAAACTTCCAAGTCAAACAATACCAGGGAAGGTGTCCATGTGCTGCAGTCAGAATGACAGATGATGCCTTTTTTTTTTTAAATACACTGTTGCTCCTCATTACTGACACTAACCTAGACCTCTTAGAGTGAAACTAGACCACCCATAACTGTTACTCATTGATTTCACTGCATGCAATATCTTCTTAGATGCATCCCCATTAAGTCTTTTTTTCAAGTGACTTCCATCAAATATGAAAAAGTAGGGCATTTTGAAAAAGTTGCTGTTGTGGTTTCACCCCAGCCAAGAGCCGAACACCACACAGCCGCTCACTCTTAATTGGGGATGGGGGCGGAGAAGGGAGCAGAAAGAAAACCAATGAAAAAACCCAAACCTCACGGGTTGGGATATGGATAGTTTACTGGGACAGCAGGGTGAGAGAGAGATAATAATTATAGGACTTTATAGCAAAATATAAAAACCGGTGATATACAACACAATTTCTCACCAAAGAGCTCAGGCTGTACAGTTCAGAGCCAGCCCAGAACTGGACCATCCCCAAAACTGTGCATTCTGAAGCTGTGCCCTCCTCCCCCTCATCATCCCCCCCTTATGCTAAGCATGATGTATTTGACATGAAATACTCTCTCTGTCCAGTTTCGGTCACCTGTCCTGGCCATGTCCACTCCCAGCTTCCTGGATGTGGACCCTTCTCTTTAGCATGGCAGTATGAACAACTGGGAAGTCCCTGACTGCTTGGCAACAACTAGGAACATCGGGGTGTTATCAGTGCTACTCTCATCCTAAATCCCAAACACAGCATTCCACCGGCTGCTAGAAAGAAAATTATCTCTATCCTAGCCAAAACCAGGACATTTGCCCAGTAAAATACTTTTAAGATGTATAAGTTGGCAGCACAGACAAGTCCTTGCTCTAAATACCTTGAAAAGGTGTCAGCAGCCTTTCAAATATGGCACCCCTTTATTATTTTCCAAATTACAGGGCAAGAATTTTGGTAAGCAGCATTCCGGAACTGGGAGATACTGGATTTCAGAGGTAAACTGTTGGTAGTCTTTGTTTGAGAACAGCGTTTCCATT
Organism: Heliornis fulica; assembly: GCA_013399135.1. Lineage (NCBI taxonomy): Eukaryota > Metazoa > Chordata > Aves > Gruiformes > Heliornithidae > Heliornis > Heliornis fulica. Next base: position 453,534 of record VXBZ01005295.1, on the reverse strand, counting down.
TCATTCTGATCTTTAAATTCAGCAAGAGCAAAAAAAAGCTGCTGATTCTTCAGATGCCACTAGTCCTAGCAATAAGCTACTGGGAATATTCTTCTGAATCAGTGAAGACCTCATAACAGCACCCAAATGCTGTAACAATCTCTGCAACTATTCATTCTTTAGAAAGCTTTCCTTTCTGTTTCTGATGAAGTCTGAGGTACCTACCACAAGGCATGAGTAAATGCTTTTGAAAAGCACCAGCAAATTTCAAGAAAAATTTTAAAAATACCAAATATGCTTTGACATGACCTCCTCCTCATTAAGTGGAAATTCTACCCAACTTAACATAGGATAAAACACTCAGTGACAGACTTACAGAGACCTGAATTCAGCCCTGCAAAACGCACATGACAAAACTTACTCCCTTTAAGAAAAGGTTATTTCAACTGCTAATGACTTCATTGCCTTTTGATAAAATCCATTTCTTGAAACTTTGCTGACAAGTTTACCTTTCAAGTTCACAATCTGAGAAAACTTCAGCTGTTGTATTTTATCAAAGGCTGCATCTACATCATCCAATGTAAAAAGTGTGAAATCCTCAGTATTATGGCGAGACTAAAACAAATAAGAAATATAAACCATTCAAGAACCTGAGCACTCTATCATATCAAATCTCATATGCATGAAACTATCAACTTAAACTTACCTGGTAGAGATCATACATAAACATCTGTCCCATTTTATATACAGGAATAGTTGCATAAATTGCACAATTCAACCCCATTTTTCCAACTGCATATGGAAGAGCACCAAGGTGCAGAGGGTCAGGGTGAGAAAGTAGAACAGCATCAACCTGGTGCACATGTCTACAAACAGAGGGACAACAGAAGGTTGTGTAAAGAGTTCTGCAAGTTATACTCTTCCTATTACAGCTATTTTGAGAATGCATACCCAGTCTGAATACAAAACAAGAAAACAAGAGTCGTTTCAAGTTTAGAACAAACTTTTTAAATCGTAATTAAAATATATTAAAAGATTAATAATTAAAAAATAATAAAGGAATTAAAAGAACTAAAATATTTTCAAACATTCAAGTACTTAAAAATTCAAGTGACATCTTAAAATATAATTTCAAGGTCTGAGACATGTTAAGTTTTACGCTGAATTCTTTATTAGAAAGACTATTTGGGTCTATACACTTGCACAAGCATATATAGACCATATACACTTGAACACCAGAAAGTAATTAACTGACTGGCCAAAAATATTATCATGGCAGCAATGCTGCAAATTATTTAACCATCTAAAAACCTACAACAGACTACAGCTTTTCTTCTGATGAAAAAGACCAAGGAATAGGTTCAAAGACATGACAATCCTTAAACTGAAAAGGATCAAATTAAAATATATTTCTTTAAAAGCATAAAAGGCCAGCTATAACGTTTAAGAAGACTGGCAAATCTTTTGGGGGGTTCTGTTATTTTTAAAACAGATGTTTTTCCTTGCAAAGTGTTAAAAAATAACTCTAAAAACTTAGACTAAAAACTTACTACCTATGACTAAAAAACTTGAGGGCATAAAACACATACAAGTGACAATACAAGTTGGGTTGAAAGCTCTGTGTTCCCTGACATAGTGGAGCACAGAGGCTCCTTGCTGTAAACCTGCAGCAGTTCAGTATTAAGTTCTCAAGAGGTTGAATTCTTTGGAAGGCTGGGATAACAGAACCTGCTTTCCTGACAGTCTATTCAACTTGAAACAGAGGTGACAGCTGAACCACTTTGTGTTCAGCCTATGTACACTAATGATTCTTTAATTTAAAACTAAGTTAACCATTCTAAATTAGGTTAGAGCCAAGGTCAGTCTCCCATAAACTGTTCTGTGTCATGTTTGTGCAAAAAAACCCTAACCCAACACAAAACATGCAAGCCAAAACATACACTGAACAGTCTGAGAATTACAGTTAATAGATGTAACTCAAAAAAAAAAGAAAAACGAAACCCAACAAAGAAACCATTTTCCATTGGAAATGTTTCAGCAATGTAATTCCCTTCATATAAAGCATACCTCAAGCAACAACAACAAAAAAAGGATTGAACATCACCAGAGAGCGTAGCACGCTGTTTTGAAAAGTGTCAGAAAAGGAAGAGGGCCAATTTAAAAAGAAAAGTGTATGATCTTAACTACTTACTTCCTCAGGGAATCAATAATATCCATAGAAAAGTTTTCATCCCAGCCACAGTCCAAAAGAAAACGAAATTCATCTACTTGCAACAGATAGCAAAGCGCAGATTCCTCCTGCACCCCTGAAAGCGTAGTCAACTTGATAATGGATGTCATTTTCCTCTCCAAGTGTTTGAACTCCAAAAGACTAATCTGAATGAGGGGGGAAAAAAAAGTTTCACTGACTAATACGAAGGAAAGGCCTATCCGTTTAGATCTAAATTCTTAAGTTTTCAAGAACATGGAGGATAAGTTGTGCATACTGTTCAATACAGTTAGTGAATACCAATTAAGTCTCAGATGATAGCTTTTGATAGCTCTAGGTCTTCTGATAATATAATGAGAGGTTCTTTACAATAATAATACTAAAAGAAAGGATCGCTGGGCACACCGCAGACCGCAATCCGCAGCTCCGCTCCCGAAGGCCGGGCCGGGGGAACCCAGACACGGCGCACCCGGGGCTGCGGCCCCTCAAGCCCAGCGACTGCCCGAGAGGGGTGCCCAGCGCCTGCCCGAGAGGGGTGCCCAGCGCCGGGGTGGGGCGGGCAGGGAACTCCGGCAACTCCGCACTGCGGCTCCAGCGGCCCCCCTCGGGCCCTGCCGCCCGGGCCAGCTGCCGGGACGGAGGCCCGGCCCTGATGGCGTGAGCCTCACCGCCCGGGCCTGACACTGCGGGATAGAGCCTTCTGCCTACTCCGGTCCCGAGAGGAAGAGGAGGAGAAGGAAGAAGAGGAAGAGCTCGGTGAGGACAAGGCGAGCGCTCCAGGCCTCGGCACCGGGCCGCCGCCCGCGGGGAAGAGAGAGGCATTCAACNCCGCCCGGGCCAGCTGCCGGGACGGAGGCCCGGCCCTGATGGCGTGAGCCTCACCGCCCGGGCCTGACACTGCGGGATAGAGCCTTCTGCCTACTCCGGTCCCGAGAGGAAGAGGAGGAGAAGGAAGAAGAGGAAGAGCTCGGTGAGGACAAGGCGAGCGCTCCAGGCCTCGGCACCGGGCCGCCGCCCGCGGGGAAGAGAGAGGCATTCAACGAGGAGCGCTGGGCTAGGCCGGCGCGCAGCGCTGCCCCCGAGCCGCCGCCGCTACCTGCTTCACCGGCCGGCCGCGTACCGGCCTCCCTCACGCCTGCTGGGGCGAACACCCGCCACCTCCACCCAGCGTAACACCCGCCGCCATGTTGCGGGAGGCGGGGAGAAGGAGGAGCGAAGGTGGAAGGGGAACGGACGGTACCACCGTGAGGCGGTGACGGGTATTCTCCCCCGCTCCTTATACAGCCGGTGGATTCTCCCGGCCTGTTCGCCTCGCCCTTCGTGTGGCCCTTGCGCAGAGCCTGGAGGCGGCAGCGACACCGGTAACGGCTGGGGCTCGTGTGGGGATGGGAGCAGCTCAGCGGGTGCCTGGTACCGGCGTTAGCCTCCTCGGGGTGTGCCTCGCCCTGTCGCCTTCGTCTGGGTTGCGGGGCCTGGGGCAGCAGCCGGGAGCGCCCCTCGGTCACAGGCCTGGATGGCGCTCTCGCCCCTGCGGGCACGGGCGCAGGCGCGCAGAGGGCGGTCGGGTGCCCCGGAGGTTAGTGGCGGCCTTTTTCCGCGCCCGGTGGCGGCGGGAGGCTGGCAGGGCCCTTTCGTGCGTCAGCACCGTTAGCGCTGTCCCGAGCTCCGACCGAGGGCAGCGCCTCCCACCACACCGCCGAGGGTACTTGGTGTGCTGCCGGCCCGCGGTGGATGTGAGGAACGGCGCCTGTCCTCTGTCTGGTGGCGCCTGGTGTTTCGACCAGCAAGATGCTAACCTGGAAGGCTTTGGTTTGTGGCGCTGGAAAAGGCTTGCTGGAGTTTAGAAACGGCCTTTCTTCCGTATTTCTTCTGTGAATTCTTCACTGAGTGTATAGCTTATCTTGTAGTCTTGTTTCAGATAATAAAGCGTTCATCTGTAGGTTACAAATGCATTTGTACTGTTTTATAGAGCAGCACAATTCGTACCACTAGTTCTTTAATGAATTATTCTAGAACTATTAGTGATATTTTGAAAGAGATTGTTCTGTTTCTTGCATGTTTTAGGATGAAATCGTATTTCCCAAAAACAAGAATTAGTAAGGAATATTTCAAAGAAGCCTGTGTATGTAGTTGAGAACACCATGAATCTTGTAGGAAGTGTTTTATTGCCACCATGTTTGTTCTGTTGTAGGAACCTAGTAAGTGAGATTAAAGGTATCAGGGTATGCAACAGTTTTTGTGTACAGATTTATCATTAAGTTTGATTTGTTATGCTTTTCTTTCTAGCAGTCATGGTGAATTTCGCCCAAGCTGTGCGTGATCACTGGGTTCACATCCTTGTTCCCTTAGGATTTGTGATTGGATGCTATTTGGACAGAAAGAATGATGAAAAGCTGTCAACCTTCAGAAACAAGAGCTTACTGTACAGAAGGTCTGCTTTGTGATGTCTCTCAAATATATTCTAAATTACTCTGCAAACTGCTCCTTTGGTTTTTTTGAGATTTTTGTAGGAAAAAATCAGCGATGCTGTTAATATTTAAGGGAAGAAAGCTCTGAAAATTGCAATAAGCATTCAGAAAGCAGTTTACGTCGCTAACACTGTCTGAAAGCTTCATAGAATAGTTGGAAGGGACCTATAAGGATCCTATAAGGATAAAGTTTTGAATAAAACTTTACTGTTTTCATTAAACTTCTTCCCTTTATAGAATAGTCAACTGAATAAGACAGTAAGCTGTAATTTACACCATACATTAAATTAATTTTAAGTATGTATGTAAGAATTGTTAGTGCCTAGCACTGTTGCTTTGAAAACCATTTGCAGTGCTACTGCAATGGCATCTTGAAGGATTGAAGTAAAAAATACAAATTCAAACTTTACTAGAACATGTACTTTTTTGTACTTCAAGAAGTAGATTTTTTTCTGTTTTGATCCCATTATGTAAGAAGTCTGTTAACTCCTTAAAGGTCAGTGTTTTGTGCTTCCTTTCAAGTGCCTGGGAGTTAAGAGGTCTGAGTCATTAACATCAACAGTACCGAGAGATTTTTAACTGATAAGTATTTGCTGAAAGTTTAAATTTATACTTAACTCTCACAAGGTATTGCAGAGTAATTAATTGATTAGTAATTATTCTATAAAAACTATCCTAACTTTAGTCTCTTTCTTTCCACACAGAGAGTTGAAGCCTGGCGAAGAAACTACATGGAAATAAGGGCTGATGATGAAGTGGAAAATATTTTATCATGTTATCTCACATGTTGAAAGAATAGTATTAAGGTTTTTATCTTGAAAGAATATGTAAAGCTACATATATAAAGGACACATGTGATTCATCGGTGCAAGTTTAATTTCTAATCTTGACTTTTCTGGAAGATGATTTAAATTACATGACTGATGTGTCCAGGAGTTCCATTAACTCATAAGTGTTGAGAAACTTTTGCCCCCAGAAGTGATACTCTGGAGTGGGGAAAGAAGAATTATGTAATAAAGAAAAACTATGCAAAAATAATTTATGTCATTATTGATCTAACTGATTATAATTAATATACGTATAGCTAACTTGGGAACTAGCCTTAGAGGTACATAACACAGCCCATGGCAGTGGTTTGCAGTTGTTTGGGGTTTTGTTTCCCGATTCCTTCCGTAGACCGGTTTGGACGGTCCGCAGGTGGGTAACCCGGGGTGGGTGAGACCCGAGGGCGGAA
>VXBZ01005295.1:425415-447456 GCA_013399135.1 Heliornis fulica | reverse complement strand
AGCAAGGGAGGGCTCGATTGGCCGAGGAGATCACGTGAGGCGGAGGCAACGGTCTGTGACAGTAAACATGGAGTCGATTTTTCATGAGCGGGTGAGTGAGGGGTGGGTTCTGTGTGGGACTGCGGTCGGGAGAGCTGAGCCGATGGCTGGCGGGCCGCACCCGTCGGCAGCGCTTGCTCTGAGGGGCTGTTCGGGCGTTGGCCGGGTCTGCCGTCCTAGTAGTGCCTCCGGGGTAGCTCCCAGTCCCCGCGGAACTCCGCTTGGCCTGTGCCCGGACGGGCTGTACTACCCTTCCCCGGCACCTGCCGGCTGAGGCAGCGTCCCGGTTTCATCTGGCGCGGGGGAGCGCTGGGTCCTTCTCGCACGGCGACGCCGGCGCCTGTCGGGCCGGCCCACCTCGATTCTATAGGGAAAAGAAGCGTTACTGGAGCTGGAGGGGGTGAGCCTGAGCGCTTCCTCTCGCACGCTGGCTGCTCTTCATGGCCCTCGGAAGTCGACCTCGAGTATGGGAAGCTGCAGCTGCCTCTGTTTGAGAGAGAGAGCGCTCATATGGCCGAGCAGCAAGAACGAGAGGAAATGGTTCCAAACTAAGCCAGGGGAGGTTTAGGTTAGATATCAGGAAACATCTCTTCACTAAAAGAGTTGTCAGGCTTCAGAACAGGCTGCCCAGGGAAGTGGTGGAGTCGCCATCCCTGGATGTGTTTAAAGGGCAAATAGATGATGTGGACAAGTCTTCAGGGTCTTTTCCGATCCAAGTGGTTCTGTGCTTCTATAAGTAGGTATGTATGATTTTATAGTATGAAGATGAGTAGCCACAGGTGAGGCTGTTACCATGCTCTTGCACATCTCCGCCTAGCCCAGTGCGTAAAGAGCAGAGGCAGGGAGAGCTGTTAAGTGAACATTTCCTTATGTGCTGTGCTTTTGCGTGCTGAACACTGTTTCCTGCTCTGGAGTACAAATGTGCCTGTGAGCTGCTGCGATTTAGCCAGCTTCCCAAAAATGAGTTAATTATGCTTTGATGCCATTCAGTTATATTACCTTGCTGATGCCTCTGCACCTTTTTTTTGCTAAGATTAACACCAGTTTTTATGTGCTGTTCTTGTGCACAATGATTGGTTTACTTAGCAAATAAAACAAGATAGCCATGTGATTTGCTAGAAAACAAAGTTGCAGTTTTGAAATTCATGGAACCTGAAGAATGTTCTGTCAAGCTAGGTTTGGATGACAAAGCTTGACAAGCGTTGTGGTGTTAAACAGCTGCTGCTCAGAGGATGAGGGGTGGATTTCAGCTGATCTGGCCTCTGCACCTTGAGTTCCAGTGTAGATTTGAAAATGAGTTCAAAACAATTATACGTGTCTCTTCTCCAGCCTATCACCCGATGAAATTAAAACTTTTAAATTGTGAAGTTACTTTGTAGTTTAATAGTAAAACTGAAGTTTTGAAAATAAAGTTGAATATGAAGTGACAGAGCATAATATATTCAAAATTGCAAGCTGTGGTTGCTACAAGTTTTGGGGGTGGGGACATTCTTGGTATGTCTCACATAAGAGATGCCCTGTTTCCTGGTAAGTTGCAAAGTTACACCTGATGTTTGTTTTTAACTGGGAGTCCCAAATATTTTTATCTTGTTACTCTAAGCAAAATTTTAACAGAACATCAAAGGGTTTTCTCCTTCCCCCACCAAGTGTGCTGTCTTAGTTCCTTTGAAAAGTGAAGTGCTGTATGTACACATACAGCCCCCACTTGAATCTGTACACCTCAGATGTTCCAATAAATGGGTGTGAAAAACATGATACATGATAAAGGAAGGTTAACAAAACAAAGCCCTAAACTGACATTTTTAACAGAGATTACAGTTGAAGAACATAGGACTTAAGGATAGGTCTTAAGGAGCCCTTAACTTACAAGTTGGTTCTATTGGTAAGATAAAATTGGTTGAAAATGCTGAAGGCAGGGTAGCACTCTGTTGGGATAGGTTTCAGAGAAGGGATTTCAGATTACAGAAAGATTCAGTATTCTCTGCACAAAAAAAAAGGAAGCTAATTCTTGTTAAAAATGATAAGATCAGTTTTATCTGTTTCACACTTAATATATACACATTTTGCATATGAAAATGAGTGTTTGTTAAAGATAAAACTACAAGTACCAAAGGGTTCCTTTAGTGATATTAAGTTTTAAGCCTGTAATACTTCTCAAAGGTATTTTAATTTCTCTTTGTGTCTAAATCAGTCTTATACAATTCTGGGGTAGAAACCAGAGTATGTCATCTTGTATTATTCTTGAGTAGGTTCTTCTCTTAAAGTTTTACCACACAACCACAGTAGGGATGAGGTCTGGAAGGAACAGGAGCTGGCATTTAGACTTGAGTTTCTTCTGCAAAGGAGGTGAGCAGGAGGAACTTTCCGGACTCTGTTGGAATTCTGTTCAGCCGGTCTAATTAATAGTTTAAGATTTATCAAGTGATGAAGCCCTGGGAAGATTCTCTAATCTGGGATAAAGGGAACTTTTGAGGTTCTTGTCTCTCTCCCTGATAATGGGAGATTTGTGTGTGTGATATGTATGAGGATTTCATAAAATCTAAAGAATGTTCCTGCAAGGCATGCTCTTGTACTCTTGGTTTCTGTGGGTTTGGTGGGAGGGAGGAGTGGTCTTCATTTTTCTTGAGTGTATTCACATTACAGTTTTTGATGTAAATAAAAAGAGAATTGATTAAAACAAAAGAAAAGCAGAACTTTAAAACTGATGTTAATCTTGTCTTGCACAAGGTAATTTAGTTATCTGTGAAGAAAGTTTGGGGTTTATGGGGAAACTGTAATTTGTGTTATAACAAGGCAGTATTTTATCTGCACTTGTGAAAAGGATGGAGTCTGTCAGATGGGATATTTTTAATTTGTGCTACAAAATCATGACTGACATTTCTAATTTACTCATTTGTAGTTTGGGCTGACAGTCTGGAACTGTTAAGTTTTTATTGTCTCCTGTGTGCTGGATATGTAAAGAAGTATCTAAAGTGTTTAGCATTTAAATGGCTTATAAAAATAATTTTTATTATTTAATATGCTGAATTTAACATATTTTTTTCTTACAAAGATTCTAGAACCAGTAGTATTAGCTTCTTTTACTTGGTTCCTCTACATAAATGTCGTGTGGCAAATGAGTTGTCCTGATTCTCCAGCTTTTAATAACTTTCTTAAGAATAAACAAATTGGTTATAACCAGAACTGGATGAGTAACCTGAAATGAAGGAAATAAATTCTATAGATACATAGTTCTAAAACTCTCCACAGTCCTAACAGTCTGCTTTTCTTTAGCCACATGTGGAGAGCAGATTACTATTACTGATAGCTACACCTGATGGGGAAAAAAAGCTTAAAAAGAATGAGAGCTTTTGTTGCAGAGTACATTTCTTACTGGGTAGCCGAGATGTAAATAATTTCATTTTCATGTGGTAGTGATTTGGAAGAGGATGGAATCCATTGTGCTGACAGTTGCAGAGTTTTTGTGTGATTTGCTCAGGCCATCAGTGATTGATGATTTAGCGGTATTTTTAAAAACTGACTTTTTTACATGAAAATAGTTTCCTCTAAAAGAATAAAGTAGTGTTCATGTTGATGGGGATTTCCCCCATCAAAATTTTGGAAGAGTTGTATACTATAGCTTGTGGTATAATGAATCTGACGAATATATAGCTTTTCGGGTGATTGGGGAGGGCAGGAAGTTAGCCAGAATTAAATGACTGAGTGATTCTTATGGAGTAAAATATTAACATGAATTTGTCTTTGTTATTTTATTCTCTTCCAACTTTAGCAAGAAGGCTCATTGTGTGCTCAGCACTGTCTGAATAATTTGCTACAAGGGGAATATTTTACTCCTGTTGAACTATCCGCTATTGCACAGCAGTTGGATGAGGAAGAAAGAATGAGAATGGCAGAGGGAGGAGTGTCTAGTGAAGAATATAGAACATTTTTACAGGTAAAAATCTTAATTTGATGTTACTGGGTATTTGCCTGAAATCTAATTCTGTGTAGCATAGACCTGCTATTCTTGCATATCTAGAGAAGGTTAATTAATTTCTTAATGCTAAAACTCGTTAAATTTGTAAGAAGTAACAAGCCTTATGGACTAGTACATATTTAGTTGTTGCTTTAAGTATGTGCAGTTATACCTACTTTAAAAACTGGGTTGTTTCTGACCTTTTTATGCTTATACTGCTTTTCCCTTTTCTCCTGCCAAACGTCACGCCAAACAGCAGCCTTCTGTAAATATGGATGATAGTGGATTCTTCTCAATTCAAGTAAGCATGGCTTTGTACTGACAGAATTTTTTTGTTTATTCAGTATATGTTCCCATATAATTGAAATGACATTGAACTTTTTTACTGTTTCAGTTTATAGGCCTAATGGGGTTAAACACTGTATTCAGTGTTTTCCATTAAGAGCAGTGACTTGCAGTTATTCAGTGCGTGAGCCCTTAAATGCGTAGTCGAAGTATGCACTCCTGAGCTGCGAGATGACACCTGCTGACAGCAAGCTTGATTTCAGAGTTGCTTCTTGTGAGAACTTCAGGTGTAGACCTTACCTCCCATAGACTCTAGGAGAAAATAATACACTCCAGACAATTTAGAGCTGGGTGTGTTGTGNTTGTTGTTGTTGGTTTTTTTTTAAGGACCATAATGGAAAATTAATTATAAGAAAAACCAGAACAACGACAGAAAAGAAGGTATCAAATGTTGAACTGAGGCTTGTGTCTAGACTAGAGCTGTAGGTAATGCTTTGTAGCTTTGGCTGCCTCCTGAGATTTCAGAGGTGGTTGTCAATGTTTGACTACCTCGAGAGCCTCTCTTCCTTTGGGAGGTTGGGGCTCTTTATCTATTTGGTGAAAAACTATTAATAATTTGGCATTTCTTGTATTTTATGTCGTGCTGCTTCAGTATTGAAGCTGTCTGGGGGCGGTGGGAAGCTTTATCATTATAATTTTTTGTCCTATCATTGCTCACTTGCTATATAGTTGTCTTGCTGAAAGAAAGATGACTTGTTAATTTGAAATGCCTTGCAGCATTATTTTGACTGGCTCTCAGACTTACTGTAAAAGTTTATACTAATGTATCTGGCTGATCCTGTTACAATCCATTGGTGCAAAAATTTTTGATAGTTACTGTGGGGAAGGATGACATTATATTTGGGAGGGGAGAGGAGAGCAGAGCAGTACATTGAGAGGAGAGATGACAATGTATAAAGTGTCTGTGGGAGGTGAAGTTACAGGTTTGAGGGAGCAAGCTAATTAACACACCTCAGCTAAATCCTAGTTTTGTTACTTCCCCTTAGATATAGTAGGCATGTTCTGTTTGCATGTAGAGTCATGACAGTTGTATTTTGAATAGTGTGATCCCTAGGCTTCCTAGGAATGTTTTGAAGTGTAAGATTTATGAAAACAGTGTATTACTGTCTAACAGCTAAGATGGTTACATTGCTCAAATTTAGATTTGACTGGTTTGACTCATGAAAAGTGCTATTTTTTGACAGGTTATAAGCAATGCCTTGAAAGTTTGGGGTTTAGAACTAATCCTCTTCAACAGTCCAGAGTATCAGAGGCTTGGGATCGACCCTATGTAAGATGTTTCTTTTCTTAGCAACCTACTTTCATTTTACAGAAAGAGAATTTTAATCTATGGTTTAAATTGTTCTTTTAAATGACTTTTTCAATCTGTTGCTTTCTGGTGGTTTTATTAACCTCTGTCTTTAACTCATAACTTCCGCGGGTGTATGTGAGCATCTGTCCTCTGTGCCTTCATGGTATCTCAGTATCTGTGGCATCACAGCTTTCATGAATGTTGACAACTTCCAAATATTCTAAAAGCTGTATGAGTATTCTAACATTAACCGTTTTGTCCCTAATATTTTGTTATATAAGTTTAAATTAGTTGTAAAAAGAACTTAAACATTAATGCACACTCCAATATTCTTTAATTTTATCTATACCTTTTGTTTTTCTTTTTACAGAAATGAAAAATCATTTATTTGTAATTATAAGGAACACTGGTTTACAGTTCGAAAGTTAGGAAAACAGGTGACATTGTCTTCTTTTATTTAAAAATTGACTTCAGAATGGGGATGGAAAAGTGGTTTTGAGTAGACCATGTCTTGGCCTTTTGCAACCTTTTGCTGCAATTTGCTTGTGGTTGCATATTAAAAAAGTAAATGTTTGTTTTTTCACAAAAATGCCAAGCAGCTTTTAAAGAATGTTAGCCTGGAGAAAAAACATAGGATCAGTTTTCCCAGTGAATCTGCCCTCTGTGGAGCTGCAACTATGGTAGAGTCTGTGTGACTGAGAGTGTTTGATTCTTTTCTGCATGTAAAGTAGCAGAAATACTTTACACAAGGGAGAAGGGAGCTCTAGACAAGGATTAAGATCCATACAGAGTGCAATCTGATTTTTAATGCACTAAATCGGCATTCTAAAAATAATTTTTCCTGTTTAAATGGACAGTAGGTATAAGAAGTAGTTCAACTTTCAAATGTATTTATATTTGATTGCTCATATTTAAGTGTATCCATCAGGATAAGGTTGGGGAAAGTAGAATCACAGCTTAATACCATTTTTTAAAACTTTTGGAACAGTATTTGTATTATAAGCAGGGAGTACTTTTTAAAGGTAAAAGATAGCCATACAAGTATATGGTACACATATAACAACTCAAGGCATATTTTTGTACCATGTAACACCTATGCAATGTTTTATGTCAGTAGCCAACCATTGTTCTGGATCATAATGCATAAACTTTCGTACTATATAAGCTGATTTGGTGTTTGGATGTGTTTTTCAGGTTTTTAAATTTATTTTGTTATAGAAATTGTTGATGAAATAAGCTTTTAGATTCTACAATAGTGGCCTCTTCACCCATTTGGCTTATTTTCCGAGTGGTGGCTACCTATGTGGTCATCCAGATTAAAACCCAAAAAATTCACCTGTGAGTAAACAAACTATACTCAACTGTTCTGATTTAGCTTGAAAGTATGGCTAATGTTTGCAGGCAATTTTTATATATTTGATATTGAAAAGGCTGAATGGTCTCTTAAGAGTACAGAATGTTCTGCATTCCATATACAACAAAGTTGTGTGGAATTTTGTGAAATAGCATTCTAGTCCAAAATATTTAGTGTTGGAGGGGAAATGTCTCTTGCTTGTACATGTGACTTGTAGTCACACAAAAACTATACTAAGTGTCTGTTATCTATAGAGAGAAATGAGAAAAGTTAGACAAAATAGGTTGACCTAAACTTGACCTGCTTCTCTTCTGTTAGAGTTAAATCAAAATTAGTTTACCAAACCTTCCTCCTCCATATTTCCTTTTAAAAGTTTGCAATCTGTCAACCATATTTGTTTTCATAAGTTTTTATTCTACACTGTTGATTACTTTACCCTTTCCTAGTGGCAGATCGTGATTTTGACAAACTAAGTGATAGAATGGTAGAGTCACTTACCTGTATTGCAGGTGAATCATAGTATGGGACTGACTGCAGTTGTGTGACTGTGTAGATGGAAGTTAATGGAGGTAAATGCATTTTTGTGAGAACAGAAATAGAATTTTCATTTTACTATCTGAAATGACGCTTCCTGGATAAAATTGGATAATATCAAACAAATATGGTATAAAAAAGGATTCTTTAGATAGATTGCAATATGGGGTTTCAAATTTAGAATATTTTGTTGTCCGTGTCTGGAAGAACTGTTATAAATGACTAGCTGTTGACAGGGAGCTAGAAATGATCTGTGTATGTTTATCTTAAGTGTTCCCTATTGTAATATTATGCTGTACTATCAGCATATTAAATTTGAGTTCATTTTTCTCAATTTTATAAATTATCTTAGAAGTAAGCAGTAGTCCAGCATTATCAGATATTACAAGCAGCATATTTCATGAAACTATTTAATGGAATTCAACTTCTGTTTTGTGTTTCTTAAGATCCAGTATTAACTTAGGTTTTCTTCCTTCATTAGTCTCTGAACAGATTTAAAACTAGGATTAAGCAGAATTTTAAAATAATGTCTCCCATTGTAATTTATCTGTTTTAATCTGCTTGCCTACTACCAGTGTTCAGTAATGGGAGAGAGCATGCAGTAATTGCCCAGTTTCAGATCTCCTGTTAGCTGAAGAGTATTTGAAGGGTAACCTTTAGCAATGTAGGTACTGTGCTTCAAAAGACTTTTAATAATTTAATTTACTAGATTTATTTGGATATTCCATCGTAGAAAATGACCACGATGTACAGAAATGGATTACCAAGTAATCTTTATGCTAATTTGTTCTCTCAAACTTTTTTTCTTAATTACAGTGGTTTAACTTGAACTCTCTCTTGATGGGTCCAGAGCTAATATCAGATACATATCTTGCACTTTTCTTGGCTCAATTACAACAGGAAGGTAATAGTAACTTGCAGATGTTAAATCTCATTAATTAAAAGTAGGTAATAATCATTATTTGTTAGCACTTATGTATTCAGTTAACTACCCTTAGTTCTATGGTTGAAATAGCGAAATAACCCAAACCCTTATAATGAAAGGTAGAGCCTTACATTGTAATAAATTGCACATCATTGTGTTCTATACAGAGTATGTTTTGGAGTGTTTATGCATGCACCTTAATGCTGTAGACTTATAATTTATTTTTCTCAGGTTATTCCATATTTGTAGTAAAAGGTGACTTGCCAGACTGCGAGGCTGATCAGCTACTGCAGATGATTCGCGTACAGCAGATGCAGCGACCAAAACTAATTGGAGAAGAGGCAGCACAAGCAAGAGATCAGAGGTAAGGTAATTAGAGATTTCATTTTAATAAGGTTCAGTATGATTGATTTCCATGATTAATACCTGCATGGGGACAACCCCAGTAAGACATAATTAGAAGTTACTCTAGTGCAATACTGTTGCACACAGTAAAAGCAAGCTGGTAGAGTGCAACTGGTATGTTTTTGATTGGACAGAAACTACTTCAATAAGGATTAAATATTTCCATGGGCACAAGTGTTGTTTAGTGGAGGTTTTAAACCTCTTATTCTGATTTCACCCCAGCTGAGCTGAACACCGGGGGTGGGAGCAAGGGAGGGAAAAGAAAATTGTGGGTTGGCATAAGGATAGGTTACTAGGACAGCAGAGAGCAATAACAGTAGTAAGAGTTTTGAATAGCAAAGTATATGAAACTAGTGATTCAGGATGTAGTTTTTCACTGAACCACATAACTTGGGCTGTATAACTCTAAGCTGTCCTGGAACTTGACCGCCCCCAAAACTGCACATCCTGAAGTCATGTGCTACTCCCCCAAACAAACTCCCTTTATGCTGAGCAAGATGTAATTGGCATGAAATACTCTCTCTGGCCTGTTTGAGTCACCTGTCCTGGCCATGTCCACACCCAGCTTCCTGAGTGCCCTCTACCTCTTCATTAGGAGGGCAATATGAACAATTGAGAAGTCCTTAACTGCTTGGCAACAACTAAAATTGCCAGAGTGTTAACACTGCTGGTCTCATCCTGACTCACAAACATGGCATTCCACTGGCTGCAAGAAAGAAAATTTACTCTATCCTAGCCAAAACCAGGACACCTAGTTATGATATTTTTACAATTACAGTAAAATTGGCTAGCAGTTCTTACCAAACTATGGTTAATAGCAATCAGTCTATAATTCAGACTGTCATTCTGTCATAAGTAGAAAAGAATGAGAGACACATACTTGAATTCCACATCATATAAAACACACAGTGTTCCCCTTTGGGATAGTTGCACTGTATGCACTGTGGTGCTGCCCTGTTGTGATGCATATTGCTAATATAAAGCATCCTTGAAAGCATATGAAGTACTACTTCTGCAATAATTTCTATAGTGAATAAATTACATATTGATTAAAAGGCAATTCAGAGGAATCAACTCATTATTTATTCTACTTTGCAAAGGTGAAAACTGGTGATGTAAGTTCAAAATTAAAAAACCTACTTAGCAGTAGCTTGGAAAGTGTGTATAGTTAACAGAGGTTCTGTTGCTCTAGCATAGTTAGAGCTTCAAAGCTTCCTAAGGAGACCACGTGCACTGTTTACTGCTCGTGTAACTGTTGAAGTAGCAGTAGGTCTGAATAACGCATATTATTGCTTTTTAGTAGCCTTGTTGATTTTTTGATTTTTTTTCCTATCATAGAGATTGTTGTTAATGTGTGTATTTACATTTTTACAGATCTGCTTGCAAGCTTTTTCTGCTTTTTCATGTATAAATGAAAATATTTGTTTATGTAACAATTTTGACAATAGAATTCTTTGGTCAAAGATAAAGTGAAGTTAAATGAGCAGAAAACATCTAACTTAAATCTGGCATTAGCAGTTACATCATTTCTGTTGGAATTATGCCATAAATATGTGAATTTCACAGGCTACCCAAAAGTGATGTGGACCAAGCAATAGAAGTTAACCATCCTTTTGATGGAACAGGCATGCTAGATGAAGATGAAGAGAATTTTCAGAGAGCCCTGGCACTTAGTAGGCAGGAAATTGATATGGAAGATGAAGAAGCTGATCTTCGCAGAGCCATCCAACTCAGCATGCAAGGTGCAGCCCTCATCTAAGTTTCTCTTACAGTGATCATGCTGGTTATGTATTAGGCAGCTACTGAATGAAATCTATTCAGGCACACACCTTTTCCAGCATGTGTCATGCTCTCTGTAAAGACTATTTTTGAAGCATGTAAGGACAGTCCAGAATTTACTGTAGCTTTTATGTCTGTGTTGATCATGGGGAAGCAAGAACAAATTGGCAGGGGGTGGCAGGAGGGAAGGTAACCAGTCCCAAGGTGAGAAGGGGAGATAGTATAAAGTGAAGTTAGAAGTTGGTGCTTATTTCTTCAACAAGTCTTTCCTCCTCTTGAGTTAGAAGACATTTTCTTAATCTGCATTTCATTTATTAGTCTTATTCTACTGTAATTAGTAGGATGTGACGTGTTCTGGTTTTAGGTAGTCGTCGAAGTGACTTCTTGGACTCATTGCCACAGAATGTTCCTCAGTCACCTCACACCAGTCAGACAGACTCCCTTTCTTCAGAAGAACTGCAAAGGTGAAGATAAGCATATTTTGAAAAGTAAAGTGGTTGATAGAAAACTGCATGTGGAAGTACATGTCATTTTTCAGTAGTTTAGGGGGTGAGTGGGTTTCTGACTGAGGTCCAGCTTTAATTTTAACATGTTTTCCTAATAGTACCTGAATGTTGCTATTCTCAGGTGGTTCCTAGGTAGAAAAAAACTCCTCTAAATAATAGGGGATCTGTTAGTAATGCAACATCAGACTTGTGAAGGAAAAAAAAACCCATACATGTTATAGAAGTGTTTTAAATGAAATCCTGTAAATTTCTGTACTCATCTTCCTGAATAAAAGTATTCTTTCTATAAGGCTTTGCTTCTAGTAATAAAACCAGCAGTGTGCATCATGAAAGTGTTCTAGATGATATTTTATCCTGGTTTTCTGAAGTACCTTCTTAAGACCTAGTTGGGGTATTATGTTTTTCCTTATCTCTGTCACCTAGTGGTAGAGGAGATAAAGACCAGAGAAAAATGCTATGTATTGGATTATTTAGACTTTGCATGAAGGAATGAGAGCATGTCAGTTGTGGGAAAGTAATATTGTGGCTTATGATTTTGGGAAGGTAGATGCCTGAAGGTTAGCAGAGTAAAACAATCGAAGCAATTTTATGTGCAGGGGTCTTATTGAACCAGTTTCTAATTCTCACTCTTGGCCTTCCTTATAATGAAGTAGACTTGATAAAGATCTCATACTGATGTTAATTTTATTCTGTTACAAATTTATAACACTCAGGCAGCAGCAACAGCCACAGCAGCAAGATCAGACCCCGAACCTATATGATAAGCCAAGTCTAAGCTCAAGCCCTCTGGAGACAGACCCAGGTATTGTCATTGTCTACTTCTTTCCAACACTGAAATACTTGTCTCTTTCACCTCTGTCTTGCACTCCGTTTCCTAACTTTTATTGTTGGCTTCCCCACTGCAGTAGCTATGTTGGCTGTGTCTCACTGCCATTGCTCCTTTTGGCAGTGAAGCAAAGGATCACTTGCTTGAAAAGCCTGTTCTGCTTTAAATGTCAATGTTCTGTTTCAAAGTGAAGAGCGTTACTATTAGACCATTTGAGTTGTTTTTTCTTTCTGTTGTTTTGTTTGGCTTCAGCATTACAAATTTTAATCTTTGATATGATTGTGCCAACTTGTTTTCTAAATGACTTTTGAAGTTGTATGACAATGTAATAAACTTGGAGTAATATCTAACAAAATTACTCGAACCAGTTTTTAGTAGAAAGTATGTACGTAAGGCTTACCACTATGACATGCTGCTTATCCAAAATGAATGTATATTACTTGTTCCACTCTGACCACTGTGAGTGAAAAGGTAACTGCAGATGTTAAATTAATTGAACAAACACAATCCCAGTTTTGGGAGTGGGGTGGAAATGGGTGTGGACAAAAGGAACAAAGAAAGCATTTAACTACAGGTGAGAACAGTGTATTTATTAAAAGTTCTCTGTATTCATTTTCTTTAGGAGGTGATATGAGTGAGGAAGACATGCTTCAAGCAGCCATGAATATGTCTCTGGAATCTGTTAGAAACCACTTGAATACAGAAGGGGACAAATGACATAACGTTTTTTTCCCTTTTGCTGTCAAAACACTATGTCTCCATTATAATTTTACTGTGTGGATGTTGCACAACCAGGGTTCATTTCAGAGTTGTGGAAGCAGGAATGAGAGTGGGGCTAGAGGTCAGGGTTTGGAGGGAATCTGCAAATAAAAAAAAAAAAAAGATTGCACTAATTTAGAAAACCGTAGCTCTCCTACCACGGAATATCTGTTCACAAGAATAGCTGTATTAAAATTACTTAAACTATTCCAATGAACAAAGTTGTGTAGTAGCTGTAACTTTTATTTAAAAAGCAGATTTAAATTGTTCTGCAGAACTCTCTAGAAAATACAGAATATGCTGAAAACCAGAATCAACTGATTTCCTTCAGTACTAAGGGAAAAACAGATACAAATATTTAGGTGTGTTCATAAATTACTAAATTCTTTATAAGATATCACTTAAAATGGAAAAAAGCAATTCTGTTTACCTTAGATAAATTATTTTGTGATAGTTTACTCTGAATGACTGTCAACTTTGATCCTGCTGACCACTTCTGAAATGCCTCATTCTGTAGGAGAAACATGAATCCATAAATGATTTCACACTTTGTAATTAATGTTACTCTTGAATTTTTCCATGACTTCTGACCTTCTAACACTTCCTGGTTTTACTCATAGTTCCAATTAAAATTTTCAGATCCGTGTTGAAAGTAGGATTTTTGCCTTGCCCTACTGTCTTTTGGCAGATAGCTTGCTGCCTTTGGTTTGTTGGGTTTTGTTTTGGTTTTGTTTGTTCTGTTATCTTTTTTTAGTTATGGCACTGTCACTATCATAAAAACAGCATATAATAATGGGGTTAAATAGGTTTTCTTTTCTACCTCTTCGAGTCTTTTTTCCTCTTCAAGCTTAAGCCCTTCATTCTGTCCTTTCAGTATGAAAGAGCTGTAACAAAGTCTAGGAGAAAGGAGGAGGGGATTTTAGTGCCATTAAGACAGTGTCACACACATAAAGTGCATTCCTGCAATCTGAAATGATCCCTGTGCAAGAACGAATATTTATGTCTGTGTGGATGTTCTTTCTGAAATGTGTTTTATGAGTGTCTGTCAGAATGTTGCAGCTTTTTCAGGAATGGCCTTTATTCATGCACCTTACAATTTTTTATCACGCTATTTCTGATTCTGAGAAAAATTGGGGAGCAAAGTATGTGAGGTAGTTTATTCTATTGGTTGTAAAACATTTGCTTTGATATCCAGGATGAATGTGTAACAGGGTGACCAAACCTGACTTTCGACTTCAGTGCAACAATTGAGGTATGTTTAATTTTCTTAAATGGTGCTTGAAATTCAAATTCTGTTTACATATAAATTATATTGAAATACATTGTAGATAGAGTATGTAAGATGTAGTCCACTTAACACATTAACAGCACAGGCAGTGCCGAAGACTGCGATTTGCGGCATGAACCGGGGTGAAAATACACATCAACGTGATGCAGATTCAATCCGTTTATTCATTGTTCCAAACATCATTATATACCCTTTGGTAGCCAGTACCCGCAACCATCCGCCAAGGGTGAACTTATCATTGGTTAGAGCTTTCCAGTTACACAGTGAATACTCGGTCCTGATTGGTTAACGTATTAACCGTGAATTTCAAACCTTTCAGCCATTCCCCTTGTGTTTTTGATTCCCCAGTCAAAAGGCGTTTTAAGTTTTGATGATGACGCCCTGTTATTGCTTGGCCTGTTGAATTATATGGGAGGCCGGTTACATGTGTGATGTTCCACTGAGAAAAGAACTTCCTACATGCTACACTCTTATATGTGGGGACATTGTCTGCTTTTATAGTATCTGGACTACATAAAACTGCAATTGCTTGGGAAGCCTCTTGGGTTTGTTCCTTCTGACTGCATGGGTGTCAATTTTGCACAATCTGGGCATGCGGCAGTAATTGCTCTAGCTGTGGCTAGATAACTAGATAACTAGATAACTGAAATTCCGCCTGCAATGTGCGCGTGGATTGGTGAAAGAATTTATGCCAAAATGTATAATCGCTTTTGTTCATCCAGTTGTGCTATTACTGCTGCCATTTCTTTGTCTGTTGTACACCACTAACCAAATTGGCAGATGAGTTTGATACCTATAGGCTGCGGTCTGTATTCTATCTTCTCTAGTGCTTTTTCTGCTTCTTCTGTTAATTCTCTTTTGTGTAGGTTCTGATGCTCCCTTTAACATCTCAAACAATGGTAACATATCCTCATACCACAAAAGGTTCTTATTCACTGAATGTCTCCTATGAGTTTCTACACTGAGTTTACTGTATCAATATCTGTCCGAAGCTGCATTTTTTGGGGTCAAATTCTGTTTTCTGTTATAGTCATTCCCAAATAATTCCAGGGTGCCTGCCTTTGCACCTTCTCTACTGCTATCACTAAGCCATACTATCCTAAAAATTGTATTAGTCCCTGTTCCTGGATTCACGTCAAAGGCTCTGTGCTAGCTACTAGAATGTCGTCCATGTAATGATACCTTATGATATTAGGCGTAGACATTACATACGGTCGTACATGTGCGACATTCCCTTCCTGATCTGTAATGGACTAACCTGCGTCGCTGATTGTCAGCCAGTACCTGTCACGGGTGCCAGTACATTTTGCAGACTCCAGCTACTTGGCCATGCTGATCTCGGGGTAATAGTAAGGTCCGATCCTGTATCTAACATCATATCAACATTTAAAATGCAAACATTTCCTGGGCCCCTAATATTCACTGTCCTAGTTGGATGGATACTAGATAAACGTTCACAAAAGGTGACTTGAGGGGTTCCTGTGGAACCGAAGCTCCCTGATCCTCGTGTTGTCTGTCCAGGATTGGGGATCGCTGCCCTGAATGGAATTAATTGTGCAATTTTACTAAATTTTGGTATAGTTACCGATGGTGCAAACACCCTCACCATAATACCAATCTTGCCAGTAAAATCAGCATCAGTAAAACCTGGTAACACAAAAATTCCAATTTTTGAAGCAGATGATCATCCAATTAACANGCAGTGGCATGTATCTTTGCCTTTTGTTCCTCTTCCACGAGGGGCACCTTTGCACAGGTTTCTATCATTTGAGTAATGGAGGCTCCTGGAGGCAGAGCAGCGAGAAGCTGTTTACATGGCTGGTTAGCATTCTGCCCTGCCAATTCTTTAGTAAGTAAAGTTTTCATTTCAAGATTTTTTGTATACGGCAACTGTGGAGTGCCCACTTGTCGCAAAGCCAGAAAAGCCGCCAAAGCAGCATTCTTTGATTGTTGTAAGATTCTGGGATGCAACGCAGCCTGTGCTGCCTGGTCTCTGTACCTCCCACACCCCATTAATTGATCCAAATCTGCTGTACGCAACAGATCACCGGCCTGCAATTATCAAGCTGACTTGCCTCCAGTCGTTTCTGCCATTTAGACATCCATAAGCATGGTAAAGGATAAAATAAGTTCCAAAATCACCCTTATATCCGCTGGGACAAGCATTTGATATTTAAACAATGTGGCCACCAGATTCTTTAGCAGCTTATTATCATACCCATATTGCAACACCATCCTTTGCAAACCCTGCACCACTTTCCAATCCAATGGTTCCCATTCTCCCTCTGTATCACAGGCATCACTAAAGGAGAGAATGTAAAATCTCCTTCCAATTTTGCATTCTCTATGATCCCTCTGTATCTGGCATTGGTTTATTTACAGCAGAGGTTTCTTCATAGCTTAGGATATTATTATATTATATACATTTGGGCTAAATTATGTTTTCCTTACCTGTGCACTGAATTTCTGCCAATGTCACCAGAACCACTGGTATGCATAAGACAGTACAGATTTTTGATGTCAGACAGCACTACTTTTTAAAAAAATATTTTAATTCTTTTTAAATAACCTGTTGTGAACATTATAATATTTCTCAAATTAAAACAGCTAAACAAAGGCTTTAAAACTCCATATGTGCATATGCCACTTTGAAATGCTTTTATTTTTCAGGATGTAAATTTCTGCTTTCAGTTTAAAATTTATATGAAGCTGAAAACAGGAAATGAATCTGTAAAGCACTGAATTATTTCTTTGCTTGTCTGTAAATTATCCCGACTTTAATTTCTCTTCTTTGTTTGTGCCATGAACTGATTCTGAAATAAGACTTTCCTTTTTATAAGTTTGCAATTTGGTACCACTACATAGAACTTGGACCTTTTATCCTGTAAGAATACAATAAAAATTATAGAATCGTAGAATGGTTTGGGTTGGAAGGGACCTTAGAGATCATCCAGTTCCAACTCCCCCACTGTGGGCAAGGATACCTCCCACTAGCCCAGGTTGCCCAAAGCCCCATCTCACCTGGCCTTCAACACTGCCAGGGAGGGGTCAGCTACAACTTCTCTGGGCAACCTGTACCAGGTCCTCATCACCCTCACAGTGAAAAACTTTTTCCTTATAAATGTATTATTTCTCTAGTTGTATAGTGTAGCAGCCCTGTATAAAAAAAAAACATTTAAGCCCCTTGAATTGTATTAACAAAAGTGTGATGATTACATTGCATAATGACTGAAGTGTGAAGGTTTGCATTTGAACTTTCATGTCATTTTGTCAGTTACTTGATCAATATAGTGTTTTAACATTTAAGGAATATAAAGTAACAGTGCCTGAAAAGCACAACTGTGTCAGTCCTTACAGGGCTAACAATGTTCCTTTCTGTGTAGATACATTGTCACTCTACAAATACTGATTTCAGATGAATGTCAAGGTTAATGAGGTAGGCAGATCTGCCTAGTCAAGCAGTTGAGAGGTAGCAATTTAAGCTCTGTATGCTAATTGCCCCAAAGGAAGAGACTAATTGCTGACAGCACATATTTTATAACCCAAACTTAAAGTTCAAAATACGTGCACCTGCCAAGAAGCTGTCAATAAAAAGCTGATCTCATTTTTTTGGTGTGCATTCTTTTCAGTGATAAACAGTTCTCAACGTGGCTGAACTATGCTCATAGGGTGTTTGCTAATGTAGAGCCTGTTCTTAGTGTTACCTAGTCTGTCAAGCTGAAGGGGTTTTTCCTGTGTTGTAGCTTTAGGCCAAAGTCTGATGTAATGGAGCAGGAATTGATAATTTATTTTTATTGCAGTATAAAATTTCAGACTTCACTCATCCAACTGTTTAGTCTTCCTCACAGTCAAAAGTCCATGTGACATAACTTATTTTTTTCTGCCTATGGAAATCAAAGGAGTAGGGGGAATGAGTGATACATAAATTAATTATCTTCCAACATTAGCTTTCTATGCATAAGTCTGTAAACTGCTTTCATGGTTTTGGATTGAGGGCAGAAAGTCAAAGCGTTGTAACGGAGTCATGCTTAAATGCAGTTGTTGGGCACAGCAGGTATAAACATGAGCTATTTAAATGCATTTTTCTGGGCTTGAAATTAATCCGATGCAGGACTGGCTTACTGACCAATGTTTGGGTTCCTTGAGCTCTTAAAGAAACTTCAGCCACTTTAAATGACATTTCCAGCTAATGTACTTCTATTATTTTTCATACTTAATTACTGTACACTTTAACCAATATAAAGCTAAATCTCCAGTGTGTTTTAATGTTGGACTATTGCTTCTATTGCAAAACTATGAAATGTTGTGGAGTTTAAAATAGATTTTGAACGTGTCTAGTAAGCAATTCTATTTCTGTATCTCAGGCAGATATCAACATTTTCAAGATAGTTTATTATAAAATGACAAGCTCTTAAAAATGAATGTGGTGAGTTCTAAAATGCCCGTGAAATTTTTTAGCATTCAATTTTTTCAAGCATAATGATGCAAACGTACAAATTAGTGGCCTTTTTACTGAGAAATATTATGGGGAATGGGATTGGAGAGCTATAGAACTCAGACTTAAAAAGTATTATTGTACAATTCATATTGCCAGCACATACTTTTAAGGGTATCAAAGAATCGAAGGAGAAGAAAAATATCAGTGGAATTTTTTTTTAAGGACTGAGATATAAAATTTGGTTGCTCAGTTGGTAAGCCATTACTGTCTTGCACAAAATAAATCTTCACAGTTATAAATCAAAAAAGGAGGAGAGTAAGGTCTAACAGGAATACATATATTCACCATGCACATATCCATTCACCACACACATCATCAGTTCAAGTAAGAACAGCACTTCAGATATATTTGAACTGGTCCAGTCCAAAATTCAGTTCTTCTGTTTCAAATTTGTAGATAATTTGTTTTGTATCCAGGCCTGCATCTTAAAAGCTCTTGCTTTTTTAACCTGTATGCACACGTTTTTCTGTATTTGCATTTCAGGCATGAAGGGAATGCTTTGGTATTTAATCTGACACATAGTAACTTCCTTCCCCAATTACAGTTCTTCAGAATGTTAAGAGTGATAGGACTTTAACTGCTTTTACAAAATAAAAATGTTTTTACTTTCTTAAAGAAAGCAAATTATTGTTTCTACACTTTTTTTAATGCCTTACACAGGCACGCACACTATAGCCACTGTATGAATTCAGGATAGGGGGAAACTTATAAAAGGGTTTGAACAGAAAGTGATGTAATATTTAAATGCCACTGTGAAAAAAAGAAAGAGAAATATTGACATCTTTAAAGCATGAAGCATTGATAAATTTTTTTCCTACATGAAACCCCATGTGTACAAACCAGTGTAGATTAACGATTTTGTAAGGAAATAATTTTTCTTTATTTTTTTTCCTAATAGTTGTGTATTTAGAAAACATTTTCAGTAATAGATATTTCTTTTTTGCCTTGAGACTCTGGCTTTCAGTATGATGTCTTTGGCTCTGGATTCCTATACAATTTTGTCTCTATTTTGTGTATATAAATCATATAATATGGAGAAGATTAAGGAAAGGAAAGCTGATATGCTTTGTCATTGACTTCACTGGAAAATGACAGTGCTGTTTGATACTTTGAAAATGCTCTCGGAATAGGCACGAATATATATGGTTGTATTTGATATCACTTTTTAAAATAAATATGACTATAGCTTCTAATGGTTCTGTCTTGACTCAAGTATTTTCATATATGCTTTTGCATTGGATTTGGCACAGAATTATCAGTCATTAAAATCTCATCTTTGATACCAATGGGCTTTCCATTAGCAGTGGGGTGTTGCTGTGTCATCTCTGATGTCTTTTCATCTGTTGATATTCCAAAACTTGCATAAAGGTACTCCTGTTAAAAAAGAAGTTGGTGCTGATTATGGTTATGCTACATCTTTAAAAGCTGTGTGCTTTCTGACTTTAAAATAAGCTTGTTTGCTGTTTTACTCCCAGAATGCACATTCTTTTTGCAGCACAGTGCAGTGTCTTTATAGCTTAGTCAATCTGCAGCAAATACCGGATAATCTCAGTGTACTTTTATCAACAGTTGAAGCTAAGCAGCTAGAAAATGAATTGCAATGCTGAATAGTCAATTTTTAGTTTTTCAGTGGTAATTTAAAAAAGTGTGAAAAGCAGCCCTCTGTGCTACTTAACTTCTTGCCTGCCTTGGCATTATAAAATAAACCAAAATAGCAGATGTAATCTCTAAATGTTTTTAAAATTCTGGAGCATATCCCCAATCTTAGTTGAAAAGTGTTGAGATAGGTTCCCATAAAACTCAATTTAACACCACTGGAAAAGGTGACACTTTTTTTCTCCTGTGGAGGGTTTTGTTACCCTGTACCATAGTTATGAGAATTGTAAGCATTTTCTCTGTAAAATGAGTGTTTTAAAATTCACAAATATTTGTTTCATGCTGCATCACAGGACTAGTACTTCCTACAGTTCTAGTCTCTTTTTTGTTGTTTTTTGTATTCTTTCTTTAGCTAGAAATTGATTTGAAGATATAAATTTGGTTTTATTATGGACAATTGAAAGGGTGGTAGTCTATTAAAATGTAGTAGTTGCATAGACATGATAAACTATTCACTGAATCTTCATTAGAAAACTCTTGAACCTGTCAGCTCTGTTACTTGTAAATTTTAAGCTCACTGACCATGTACTATGCTGAACCTTGGTGTTGGCTCTGTGTGACAGTGGGCAGTGAAATAAAAAGGCAGTCCAGTACTGCAGGCTCAGCAAGATAATGCTTTTGGAAGCAACAAGCAGGTTTTTCCAGTGCTGCCTGGTGATGTTTGTGAGCCTGTACTCTGGAGCTGCCCTCCCAGCTCCTCACACGTTAAGATTTCACCTGTGAAATGCTCTTTCATCTCAGGTTCATTTTCCCTCTCATATGGTGCTGCAATTATTGATTTTTACTTAGCTGTTTAATTTGAAGCTAGCAGTGGGCTGGCTGCCCTATAGGTTATCGGCAGTTTGGGGTGGGTCTTTTTCCATCAGTATTGATCTTGCGGTTTGAATACTGTGTTTTCCATACCAGTGCAGTACTTCTTATACTCCCTAATAAACTAAACACCTCATTTCATCAAAACCAAAAAGCCCTTTGACAGAGAACCGGTGCCAGGGTTATTTCCAAAGCAGGCCCTGGCGTTTCAGAAACTGGCCCGTTTTGTGAAAACACACATTCACATACAAAACGTCTTTTATCCTGGTGGCGGTTGGACACCGTTTTTTTTGTTAATGACACACGACCCAAGTACGTGTGCGGAGTGAGGCCCGCTCCGCGCTCGGCTGCGCCTGCTGACAAGGTAGGCCCTGCAGCAAACGCTCAGCCCGGGTCCGTTTCTCACAAAACGCGCGTTGCCCAGTCCCCCGGCCCGCTGCCGGGGCTGAAGCCTGTCAGCTTCCGGGGACGCTGCCCCGGCCCTGCCCTCGGTCGCTCCCGGCATCCTCCGCTGCCGCGTATACGTCAGAAAGGCCGCTGATGATGGTGTTTTGAGAGACGGTATCATGGCGACCGTCGAGGTGGCAGAAGCTGGAGCCGGCGGGAGGAGCCGCTGAGCCGGATCGCGTGTGGCATGCGTGCGGCACTGGCGAAAGGCTCGCCGAGATCGCTCTGCTGAGCCCGCAGCGGGAGCTCTGAGTCACCCTAGCGAGGAGAAGGCAGCGGAGGCCGCCCCTTCCACCGCGGGAGCCGGCTGCCAGCTGCGGGGGCCGCCCGGCGCGGGGCCGAGGGAGGCCTGGGGCCCTCTGAGCGGCAGCGATGGCGTCGTGGCTGGGCGGGCTGAGCTCCGGGCTTGGTCAGTCCTTGGGGCAGGTGGGAGACAGCCTGTCTTCGCTTACTGGCCAGATCTCCAGCTTCACCAAGGACATCCTACTGGAGGGCGCCGAGGAAGTGGGCGGTAAGGGGGCTGAGGCGCCGGGCCGGCCGGCTGGGGAGTACGGCAGCGCGTACCTGCTAGCGGAGGCTTGGCTTCGGGTGGGAGCCCTTCCTCCGGCCGCCGGTCCCCTCACG